>MU186212.1:16705-39909 GCA_016904865.1 Pissodes strobi | reverse complement strand
AGTTAATTCGAGTATCTTTAGTTATTTCTGAATTAAATTACTTATTTCATTAGTGCCTTTAGTTAATGATTAGTCACTTTTAGTTAGTAACTTCACTTTCGAAAGTATCTTAGATAATATCTCAGTATTTTAGTTAACTTCGCATACCTAATATTAAATGTTGCTAAAATATTCTGAACATGTTTGGGGCAACAAGATAATTTTGTAGCAACTATTTATTTGGCAAAGTACTTTATATGCTCTTCCACAATATCTAGTTAATTCGAGTATCTGTAGATATTTCTAAAGTAAATTACTTATTTCATTAGTGCCTTTAGTTAATGACTCGTTGCTTCTAGTTATTAATGTCACTTTTGAAAGTTTCTTAAATAATTTCTCAACATTATAAGATAATTTTGCAGTAACTAATTATTTTGTATATTAGTTTATGTACTGTTCAAAATATCTAGTTACTTTAAGTGTCTATAATTATTTATGATTTACATTACTTATGTCATTAATGCTTTTAGTTAATGACTATTTGCGTTTAGATAATAAAGTCACTTTTAAAAATAACTTCTGTATTTTCGATAACTTCGAATACTTATCTTAGATGTTGGTAAGAAATTCTGGATTTGATTGGGGCAACAAGATAATTTTGCAGTAGTTTATATACTCTTCTACAATATATAGTTAATTTGAGTATCAGTAGTTATTTCTGAATTAAATTACTTATTTCATTAAAGCCTTTAGTTATTGAATAGTCGCTTTTAGTTAATAACATCTTCAAAAGTATCTTAGATAATTTCTCAGTATTTTAGATAACTTCGAATAACTAATCCTAGCTGTTGCTAAAATATTCTGGATATGTTTGGAGCAACAAGAAAATTTCGCATTAACTAATTATTTTGCAAATTAGTTCATATACTCTTACACAATAAGTAGGTAATTCGAGTATATCTTGCTATTTCTATCGAAGATATCTGAGATATCTTCTCAGTATTTTAGATAACTTCGAATACTTAATCTGAGTTGTTGCTAAAATATTCGGGATATGTTTGGAGCAACAATAAAATTTTGCAGTGACTAATTATCTTGTAAAGTAGTTTATACGCTTTTCCACAATATGCAGTTACTTAGAGTATCTGTAGTTGCTTCTGAATTAAATTATCTATTTCATTAGCCCTTTAGTTAATGACTAACTACTTTCGGAAATAGCTTAAACAATATTTCAGCATTTTAGGTAACTTCGAATACCTAATCTTAAATGTCGCTAAAATATTCCGGATATGCTTAGTAAGAAGATTCTTTTGCAGTATCTAGTTATGTTCCTAATTGCCCTATAAATTTCCCTAAAAATATCTAGTTATTTCGAATATGTTTTGATATTTATGATTTAAATTACTGGTTTCATAGGGTAAAAGCAACTATGTATATCAGACGCTCTCGTTCAGTAGTTCACAACAGTTGCCTTTGGTTAATGACCAGTAATTTTTAGTTAATATCTAAAGTAACTCGGATACTTTTTTAGTATCTTATAAACCTTTGAAGTATATTAAATACGTTTTGGGGAACTTCAGAAAATATTTAGGCAGCTACAGTTATTTTCAAAAGTAGCGATAATACCCTACAATATCTGGTTAATTCGAGTATCTAGAGATTATATTTACCTGTATGATTATTTTCGGCATTCAGCTTTATTAAAAAGGTTGCTAGGTTAGATTATCTTAGATATTTCTGCCATTTTTATTTACTTTTAATTGTATCCTACTTCAGAAGTAACCAGTTCTCTTAACTTAAAATACTTAAGTAGTTTTAAAGAATACTTGAGCGTTTAGAGTACGTTGCAAAGATGTTGCATAACTAGTTACTTTTATAAAGAATCTAGATATTTTTCGGAACAATTTTTCAGATTGACTAAAATTTAAAGTAAATTATAGGATGCAAAATAAGTCGCAAAGAGTTGGTTTAGGCCAACGAATTGTTTGTTCGATTAACTGATGTTAATAACGATTCTATCACGTGTATTTTGGAACCAAATATGCGTAATATTTTTTTATATCTATTTATCTAAGAATTGTCTAGTCATTCTTCATGCACCGCTCACATTCTCCCCCGTTATTTACTTTACTTTAATTAAGTCAGCTTCGGACGTAACAGCAACGTCGGCGTTCCATTAAATCAAACGTTAGGTTACTTACATTTAGCAAAATCTCCAAATAATGCATCGTGTAAAGGCAGCAAATGGACGATAATTTTTCTATCGAGTGTATTTCCAGACCAAGTGTGCGTAATGTGAACATTAATATTTATTATTCTTTAGTTGCTCCAAATGTTTATTAATAGGCCATTGTTTTCATATCGTATTCGCGGCGTGTTAAATAGTCGCATGAAAATAAAGTACCTGGGCTTGTCCACTTCCGAGAATGTCATTTAAAGTAGATCTTTGCATATATTAATTAAATTTTCTTTTTAAATTACATATAATACAGCAGAACCAATCGTTTTCTGCGAAAGCTCTAAAATAATTTTTTTTATATTCACCTTCTCTATTCGTATTTAAGGGTTGACCAAAGTATTTCTTGGTAATATACCGATTTTACCGTGTATAAAATCAATAGCAATGGCAATTTTTCAAGGTAACATTTGCCAGCTTGTACGTTATAGTAGTAGTAGTAGTAGTAGTAGTACAGCTCTCTATTAATTGGCGTTTGCATTATAGTAATTCAGCCAGAAAAGACCTCTGCCCGGGCTTGGCAAGAGCTAGCGGTCGCTCTAGATCTCCTGATTGGTTACACCCTGGTGAACAGAGCTACTATTTTTAGACCTTCCAGTATGTCGAGTATATATTCCTGGAGATTCCGACTTGTAAATGCATGTCTTATTTAAGACTCGAACACCACTGCACTGGCTGGGCGTTCACAAACATTTAAATCTTGTACATGCATGGCCTTTTAAGGCTCAAACCCCCGGCTGGACCTCCGATTCTTCCACGGGGAATCAAAACCCCCAAACTGGTGACGGAAAGGCCGATACGCTACACGTGGTAACTTGATCGAGAACGAAGCGGAAGTTCCCAGTTTGTAGGTTATAAGTTTCAATGAAGTGGAAGCACATGGTTGTCAAATTTTCAAAAAGTTATGATTGTACCATACCATAACAATTAGAAAGTTTTATGTTTAAAATTTTATATGAGTTGTTTTTATCAGGTTTAATATTCATGGATCCATTGATGAACTTACAATTTATTATGATAGGTGCATTCGGGCGAAGTCGGCGTCGACTTCAACCAAGCGAGTAGGAGAAACAGTCAGCGGAGCAGCGATTTTTCAAAATTTTCTTATATACACGATAAGGATCGAAAAAATTGAAAAAATTTGATGAAATCTTTTAAACATGTATCATTTGACTGTCTTGCGAACTCGAAACATGGCAAGTATTTTTTGGGCCAGTATATTTTTGAAAAAAAAAACGACAGTTCGGTAAGGAATTTTTAGGAGAAAGTTCTTTAAATGCTTTTCTGTTCTGAAAATGATGTGTGAAGAACAAATAATGATACTTGCTCAAACAACAACTAATGTCAAAGATTGGTACCTGATGAATGATGGAGTGAAACATAAATCATGGATGACAGAAGAAATTTTGTTACTCATGGAAGAACGGAGAAAACAAAAGAACAGTTCCTCAATATACAAAAGCATATAAAGGGCATACAGAGGAAAATTCGAGAGGCCAAACAAAAAGAATTGGATGAGAAATGCTAAGAAATAGGAGTTTTGCAAAGCAGGTTCGATGAGTTCAATGTACATAGGAAGGTGAGAGAAGTTACAGGAAAGTTCAAAAAGATAAATGTGGGAAAACTTGTAAATGATGCAAGAGAGTGGATTGTGGATAGAGAAGATATTAAAGAAACGTGGAAGAAGTATATAGAATAGTTGTTTTTTGATGAGAGAGGAGACCCACCCCCATTCAGGCTGAGTTCAGACCTGATATCATGAGAGAGAAAGTTAGAGCTGCCATTAATACTCTAAGGGGAGGAAAGGCTCCAGGGCCGGATGGAGTACATTCGGAATTCCCCAAGCTTCTTGACGAAGAGTCCATCAAGTTCCTGACTGGTAATTTTATAACATCTACAGTACTGGAAGCATTCCAAAAGAATGGCTTATCTCTGAATTTATAATGTTACCAAAGAAACAGGGAGCCAAATCATGTGGTGACTACAAAATAATTAGTCTTATGAGTCACATGCTAAAGCTGTTCCTCAAAATCATTCATCGAAGAATCTATAGGATCTGCGAGGAAAGAGTGTCACATACACAGTTTGGATTTATGAAGGGCATGGGTACAAGAGATGCATTTTTCTGTCTACAAGTATTGTTCCAGCGCTGTAGGATGAACTGTAATATTTTGGCCTGTTTTATAGACTACCAGAAGGCGTTCGATAGAATAAAAAACGAAAAGATGATAGACGTCTTGATGAATACGGGGATGGATGATAAAGATCTAAGGATCATCCCAAACCTTCACTGGAATCAATCAGCTACATACAGTAAACACTCTTCGAGGAGTTAGGCAGTAGGCAGGGTTGTATCCTGTCACCACGCATATTTAATCTCTACTCGGAGGAAATCTTTAAAGAGGCCCTTGTGAATACCGACATAGGAATTTTGCTAAATGGAGAACGAATGAACAACATCCGATACGCAGATGATACTGTGGTTTTCACTGACAACATGAACAACTTACAAGAACTAATGAACAAAATAAAAGACGTCAGCAGTAACTATGGCTTAGAAATTAACATTAGTAAAACCAAATTCATGGTAATCAGTAGAGAAACTGGTGGGAGATACGGCTTAACGATCAATAACACATCAATAGACAGAGTAACACAGTTCACCTATCTTGGAACCATGATCAATGATAATTGGGACCACTTACAGGAGATCAGGTGTAGAATAGAAAAAGCAAGGGCCGCCTTCAACCAAATGGCTAAACTATTTAAAAGTCACAACCTCAACATCGACATCAAAATCAGATTCATCCGATGCTATATTTTTTCGATTCTTTTGTATGGAATGGAGTCATGGACATTAACCGAGGCAACACAAAGAAGACTCGAAGCCTTCGAAATGTGGCTTTACAGGAGGATGCTGAGAATATCATGGGTGGACAGAGTGACCAACAAGGCAGTGATGGAGAGAATGAAGAAGGACTTGGAAGTAATGAACACCATAAAGAGAAGAAAGCTTGAGTACCTCGGACATATTATGAGGAACGAAAGCAAATATCACCTTTTAAAGTCCGTTCTCCAAGGGAAAGTTTATGGCAGAAGACCACCAGGAAGAAGGAGAATATCATGACTTTAAAACTTAAGAACATGGTTCTCAAAAACTACTACCGAATTATTTAGAGCAGCTGTGAACAAAGTCATCATATCGAGGATGATCGCCAATATTCGGAACGAATAGGCACTTGAAGAAGAAGAATAAGAATAATTTTTGAAGTGAAAACTTCTTTAGGCGCGATTTGCGTTTTTTCCTAGGGATTGAATTCAGTAAAACTGTCAGCGCATCACGCGTCACGCTCAGAGCCGTCACGATCGGATGTATGGCATGTTCCCGTATAGGTGGAGGGCTGAAATTTTCAGGGGATGTAACCGGGGTAAAAAGAAGATCCTGGACGAAAACGAGACCCCGTACCTCCCCCGTTTGGCCAGGGGAGGGCGAGAAGGAAAAACTTAAATAATTAATTTCGGGAGAACGGGAAGAGATACGGGGTCGAAATTTTAATGGTAGGCGTGCCCCATGGGGGCCACCTTTGACCATACGGCGGGAACCAGGGCTCTAATTTAAGGGGGAATTTGGGGGAAAAACCGTTTTTCGCCCGTATCTCTGCAACGAAGACTCGTACCGAAATTCTGACAAACGATGACCCCGCTTATTGAAGTTATCACTTCTATCGTGTGGTCTTAAGCACACATAATTTTTTTAAATGTTATGACGGAAAACATATGCATTAATTTAAATTTCCATTGCCTTCTCAAGAATTGTTGATACTGGCAAAACAGATATTGAACTTAAATGTGCAAATTCACTATGATTACTAATTTTGGGTAAAGGCGAAATATATATAGTTGAGTTGTTTAGAATCAAATTCGATTTATTCAATTAATTTTTACCTTTTATCATTGTCTATTGACTTAAAACTGTAAAATTACATTCAAATAAATCTGGATTATATGAAGGATAATAATCGTGAGCAATATAACAATAAGCACAACATAACGATAAAAATATTACCCAAATTATACACCTTCACCAAATCTAAGGCCTTCCTTATTAAAAGCAAACAACAAAAACTCCTAATTATCTTCCACTTCGTAACCAATATTACGTTTAAATGGCATCTTTCAAATTAATTTACGGTTTTTATATTCAAATTGCATCATTAGTGGCTTCTCTTTTCTTTCGATAACACTTTCGATGGTTGTTCCTCGGTCGTTCGCTATTCATCGGGTAATTACTAATGAGAACCTGATCATCATAATTAAATCTAGGAACGGGACCGGGCTTATTTATTATACGGCGTATGCCCAGATTTCGGTAACAAATGGAAAACGCTTAGCATACTTATGGTAAAAACCTTATGTTTTCTGAGCGACACGTAAAATGTGTCACTCAGAATAAGCGCCGTTATATTCAACATTTTGATATTTAGAAATTGATTTTTAATCGAGTTAATTGGCCGATAGTCAGCTGGTCAAAGTTAATTATTGACCGAATGCGATTATCCGAACAGAATAAACTAATGTTTATAGCAAGTTCGATTGAAAGTTTTGCTTTAAGATTAATGGATCGCGTGCTAACATTAACTTTGTATGCTTGTTTATTTGCTAGGATTTGCCATCTAATTCAGACTATATTTAGTAAAGCTTAGTCCCAAGAGGTTTAAGAACCTCAATCTAAATAGGGCATTTTCAACTGAAATTAAAGTAATTCCTTTATTAGCTTTTAGAGCTGCTATGGAGATTTACTATTATTTTGAAACTAAACTGTTGAACTGATGCGGTTTTCGGTGATCATTTGCAGTCATTTACAATGCTGCGTATGCGAATAGGATACAATCTGTACAGGATGTGCATTTTTGCAAAAGTTTGTTACCTCCGAAAATGGATTTTCGTTTTATTCCAAAATGGTCTGTGCCAAAATTTTCTAGTGATTTTCCATACTTTTATTTCCTAATAGTGTTGACCAAAACTCAGCGAGAGAAATTTTGAAATTCGGTGGATTATTTATATTTCAAATTGGTGAAGATATCTTTCAGGCCTAGACGCTGGATGTCGGTCCTCAGGGTAATCAAGATCAAAATGAGAGTGTTAAAGACGTAAATTTTTAAATACGAGCTTCCAAAATCAATGCAAAATAGACGACTCAAATTCAAATTTCTACCAGAATTCTCTTTCAATATTGTGCTTAAGCATTCAGTCAATTAGAAACAAAATAGATGAACTGTATTTGCTTTTGAAAGCGCAAAATTTTCCAGATATTGTCTGTATAACTGAACACTGGTTAAAACCTGATAAAGGGTGTGTTTTGTCGCAATATGTAACTGTTTCTAAATTTTTTAGATGTCAATTATCTCACGAAGGTTCCATGATAATGGTCAGGAAATCGTTTTTTGAGGATAACAGTTATGAATCCATCAATAAATACGATAATTTGGTTAAAGAACAAGTTTTTGAATTTTCAATGATTTTCTCAAAAATTACTAAACTACTAATTGTCTGCATTTACCGTAGTCCTTCCTCAAACATCTGCGATTTTTTGACAGATCTGGAACACCTATTGTCGGTCTTGCCAAAGAACGGCGACATTGTTTTATTGGGCGATTTTAATATTAATTTTATTGAATTTGACTCACCAGGTACTATTAATCTAAGTACTTTGCTGGACTCTTTTAGTTTGGTTAAGCATGTGGATTTCCCCACTCGAATAACTCAGTACTCTTTAACAATTATTGATTATTTTTGCTCATCGTTAAACCCAAACAGATTGGTCTGTTCTGTCATACCATCAGGTCTATCAGATCATGAGGCTATTCTAGGGAGGGTTATGCTGGGTCCACACAAGAAAAAACCAAAATTAAATAAGGTAGACTTTTCAATAAGTTTGGTCACGTATGCTCTGATGTGATTTGGAATGATATATTCCGATCTGACGATCCACTTGAAAGTTTTCCCTTGCTTCTCCAGAAATGCTTTAACAAAGCTTTTCTTATGCAGGGAATTAAGGGAAAAAAAGAAAAAAACCCTGGATAACTAAGGGTCTTAGGGTTTCCTCTGCAAATATGACATGTCTGCATACTCTTAGGAAGTTTACCCAAGATGAAATATTTCTAAATTATTTTTCGGAGATATCGAGTTTTGTACCGGAAGTTGATTAGGTTGGCAAAAGGAAAATACTATAGGGACCGATTGGATGCATGAGGGAACCTTCAGAGAGAGAGCTGGGCCATAATTAGTGAGCTCAGGGGAGCCAGTAAGTCATTCCATGGAAGAACCCCGGACATATCTTCAGATGGACTTAACGATTATTTTTGCTCTATCGCTTGAAACTTAACGAGCGAGATTAACCGAGTTATTGATCCCATGGACTACATGAGCAATCTCGTTGTTGGAGAATCTTTCTTTTTTCGTCCCATTGATCCTTTGGAGGTAGCACGTACCGTTGCAGCAATGAAAAACAAACTTTTGTCTGGCGAAGCTTTTTCTCTGGCTTCCTGAGGCTGCTATTGAGGCTCTTTCGGAGGCCATAAATCACTCTTGGATTACTGGGCATTTTCCGTCCAGCTCGAAGAGAGCTATAGTGATTCCTCTCCACAAGGGGGGAGAGCTGGATAATCCCTGCAATTTTAGGCCTATTTCACTGCTGTCCTCACTCTCAAAGATTGTTGAGAGACTTGTCAAGGATCGCATGATGTCCTTTCTTGCGGATAAAAAAATCCTCCACCACAGTCAGTTTGGCTTTCAACCCAACAAGGGTACCAGCGATGCCATTTTTAGATTTTTGTAGGATGTTTACCTGAAGGTTAATGCGCGGAAGGCGGTTGCGGCGGTCTCCTGTGACTTGTCGAAGGCATTTTACTGCGTTTGCCACGGAACATTGCTGCGAAAGCTTGGCGTGTATGGTTTTAGGGGCAAGGTATTGCAGTGGTTTGAGTCATTTCTTGGTGGCTGTACTCAGAGAGTCGCCCTTGGTTCAGTTTTGTCCGGGTCATCGGAGATGGAGTGGGGAGTTCCACAGGGCTCGACTTTGGGTCCTCTTCTCTTCCTGTTGTACGTTAACGATTTGTCTCGGGTCAACGTTCGGGGACATCTCACCCTCTTTGCCGACGACACCACAATTTTGTGGCATGACTCTGATATCAATGCATTAAAAGCAATGGTTTCGTCGGACCTTCCTAAGACCGTGGAGTGGTGCGATTTGAATTTCTTGTCACTAAACGTTTCCAAGGCAAAAATTGTGGGATTTAAGTGTGTTCTCGATGTTCTGGTCATTGGCGGGTCACCTTTGGAGAGCAGACCATGTACCAGTTTTCTGGGTGTTAACATCGATGGCCATCTGAAGTTTGACAACCACATTTTGGCGCTTGGGAAGAGGGTTGCTTCTGGTTGCTTTGCTGTATGCACTGTGTCGGCTGAGATTGGGATTGATGCTGCTAAGACCGTTTACCATTCCCTGGTCAAAACTCATTTGCGATATGGTATAGCGTTTTGGGACAACTAGAGCAAATATCTGTTGAGTACACTGTTTGTTTTGCAGAAACGTGCAGTGAGGTGCCTGTGCAGGGCCGGCAGTAGAGAACCATGCAGACCGTTCTTTATATCTAAGAAAAGCTCAACATTAACATCACTTTTTATACTTGAGACGGTTTGCATGGTTTACAAGTTCAGGGACAGTCTGCCTATATCAGAGCATGGAGATGGTACACGGCAAGCACAAAATATATTTCTGCCAGTCCCTTCTTGGGCACTGCCTCGTGCGTTTTTAATTTATGAGAATAGAAGGATTTATAATCACCTACCTGCTCTCATTAAGACCTGTCCAAATATTAGCTTATTCAGGAAATCCATTAAAAGGTTGCTTGCAGATAAGGCTTACTACGAGTTGGGGAATATTACAGAGAAAGTTTTTAAATTCTTATGGCTGTTATAATATGCGATTTGTATGCCTCAAAATGCTTATTTTAAATGTTAGTGGTATTTTTCCTTTTTCATTTTTGACTCGTATTTTATATTTTTATCCCTTGTAGTGTGATATTGATGTTGGATAGTTTTAAGCTTGTTTTCCTTGTTTCATTGTCATTTTGGATGGTAATTGACGTAATGGCACCGTTGGGCCTTCTTTAGATTTGTATTTTGGTAGGGATAATTTTAAGTACTTGCTTATTTTTTATTGTTTTTACTTTTCAGGTTTGTCAATAAGATTGCTTTTTGTATCTTTGACAATAAAGCATATATTGATTGATTGAAACTGCACCTTGCAGTTGATGGAGGCATCTCAGACACATTCACCATTAATGCAGACGTGCCTCAGGGTGCAACACTTTCCCCAACTCTGTTCCTCATCTTTATTAATGACCTGCTGATCGAAATAAATAATCCTGTTTACAGTTTTGCAGATGACAGTAATCTTGTCTCCCAATTCAGATCAGAAAAACCTTTACCAGCGACTAAAACTTATCAACGCAGACATGAGCAGGCCATAAACTGCTCTGTGAAGATTGCATTTCCCAACTGCATTGTTATTTTTTAAATTATCTAATATTGTAAAAGTGAAAGGAGGTTCTCTCTATTTGTGTGGAAACCGAGAAATTGTCAAGAATCCAACAGAATATGTACCGGGTGTTTCACTATAAATGGACCCCCCCTTTAACTTTCTCAATTGACGTTTTAGATAAAAACGTTCAATACAAAATGTAAAGGGGAT
The DNA here is from genome assembly GCA_016904865.1 of Pissodes strobi. NCBI lineage: Eukaryota > Metazoa > Arthropoda > Insecta > Coleoptera > Curculionidae > Pissodes > Pissodes strobi. The sequence goes on along the minus strand of MU186212.1, from coordinate 28,939 downwards.
GAAGTGAAGTTTTTTATGGCATAGCACTGTTGTATACAGGGTGTCCCATAAATGCGGGATTAAACAATGTTATATTTTTTTAAATAGAACACCCTATATATTATTGCATATTTGGATTTTGCGGAGAATTCTAGACATATTTCATAAATAATGTCCTATACCTATCTGTTACTGTTTTTGAAATATTGACAGTTGAACATCGACCATTTACCAAGTTTGACAGCCTGTAAAATCTAAACGGCTAAAGATAGAGCAAAATGGTTTGCACTTTCCTATCTTGGTTTTTCATAAGCTATCGTTTGACACTAATTTTAGATTTAACCAGAGGTTAAATTTAACCGAAATTTCTTAGCCTCTGGTTAAATAAAAAATTAGTGTCAAACGATAGCTTATGAAAAACCAAGATGGGAAAGTGCAAACCATCTTGCTCTATCTTTAGCCGTTTAGATTTTACAGGCTGTCAAACATGGTAAATGTTCGATTTTCAACTGTCAATATTTCAAAAACAGTAACAGATAGGTATAGGACATTATTTATGAAATATGTCTAGAGTTCTCCGCAAAATCCAAATATGCAATAATATATAGGGTGTTCCATTTAAAAAATATATAACTTTGTTTAAACAAGCATTTATGGGACTGTATACAACACTGCTATGCCATAAGAAACTTCACTTCATTTCCTTTATCTTTTGTATTAAACGTTTTTTTCTAAAATGTCAGTTGAGGAAGTTTAAGGGGGGGTCCATTTATAGTGAAACACCCGGTACAAACAAAAAATTGATAATCAAGTTGTATGCTTAAAAGCTTTGAAGCATTTTTTCCAGAAAAATATATTTAAAGAAATGATTTCACGAAATGATTAACGAACCATGTTACCTATGCAACCTCCATCCTGTTCGACAACGAATTTGCGAATTCCTCCTTTCTGTCTGTTTTTAATATTCAAAGCTTTTCGATATTAATCTTGCTTGTATCTTCCTGTTGTAACAGTCCGATTTTGCCAATATCAAATATTTTTAAAATTTCATTAGGAAAAAAAGATGCTGTATTTTGCACTCATCGATTTATTAATTCTAAATTTATTGATTCGATTTGCCGAAAATTCGCTTGAAAATGCCGCTTTTCTTATGTAAGTTAGCTCTATTCTAAGTATAGGTTAATGATATATTTGTATTAGCTTTTATCACACGTTGTGCCTATATTTATTTTAGTTGATAAGCGATGCACATTATTATTAGAATAGCTTGGCTTGATTTATATTACATTATCGTCGAACAGCCAGCAAACCGTTTTATATTTTTAAGAATTCTGTTAATAAAACCCACAAATACGGCAGTAGATTCGTCGATCCATATTTTACTGACGTTGTGAATATTCCATAACCTTTTGGGAACCCCTTGGTTGCGGAACACCAATTGCCTGCCGCCATTTCTGAAGATCGTTAGATCGTTTTAGGACCTCTGCTTTTAAATATATTTGTCGCTTTATACGGCAGGCTGTAGTTTTTGTAAGGTTCGTTCCCAATAATAGGAATGGACTATCCTTCCGTGATGATCGCTCTCGATTTAGATTTTTAAAGGTTTATCATTTTCGTAGGAGTATTTCCGAGCATTTCTTGAAAAATGTGATTTTAGCTCACTATTTGTGGCTTCCGCCGTCGTTTATCATCCTAATAAACGAGAAGTAAGGCGTTTATTATCTTAGAATTATTATTCCCTGTATCGAAATCACTGGGCATGTTTCAGCACATCACTACTTGCTGATTTGACGTAGCATTTAATCTCGTAGGCAAATTGACGGAAATCAATCGAGAATTCTCCCTTTCAAGGCGAGAAGAAGGTTTGCTAGTGCAGTCGTATAGAGACTCCACATTTAGTTTATGATTTAATTCAACCCATTTATTGGGGATATATTGTGGAATCTCTTGGTGTTTTGACACGACCGATTTTTCGGGATCTACATACTGTACTAGGTGAGTTTTTCTCTGGAATTAATATTAAGCGCGTGGACGTCATGACGCTAACGGTTTTTTTTTTCATTATTTCTTATTTCCACGTTCGTCAGATAAGATCGAGACCGTCGAATTTCCCTAGCCCTCACACACACTAACGAGGTAATTATTGCTCCAGTTTTGCCTAAATTAATGATTTAATTGCTTTATCTGTGCTACCTTTTTTAGTGCTTATAACGCCATTTGCTTGGCGTCGCATATGTTATCTTATTTACTCCATTTTATCAAATCTGAATTTTTATTTTAATGTAACTTGAGTTTTGATCGTATGGGGAAGTTTATATTTTCTTTTAGGGGTGATTGATCCCTATCTTTTTTATTCAGTTGTCTGAACTGTTGTAAAAACATCCTTTACTTAATCGCATTTAATTAAGCACGCCACTGGATAAAAGTGCATGCCGCGTACGCATGCACATTATGGAATGTGGCAGTTAACGCTCCATAATTCTAGAATCAGTCGTTTGGCCAACCGTCGTCGATATCCCAACCGACTCGAGCGGGTGGAAATTTCCAGCCGTAAGCGGCAAGCGCGTCGCTAGAATTAATATTAAGTTTTAAGTTTAGTTGCCGTTCAGCTCCCGAGAAGGAAAGAAGTGAGAGACCACCTTAGGCCAGCGCCAACGTGGATCTTCAAGAATCCTACAGGGACGAGCAACTCATCCATTTAGCCCCTAGCCCCATATCTCTAAGGAATTTATGAGATTTTTCGGCATTTTTGGCCACTAGAGACTTAGCCGATTTTTCGACATCTCGAAAAAGATAGGGCTGTAGAAAGCTCACGGACGAGCGAAAAGGGCCCTGAAGCAAAGGAAAAGGCATTGTAGGACCAGCACTCTCAACTGGTACCGAATCAGCCTTCTACCGAATTTATCGAGTTTTTCCGAGTTTTTCGAACTTCAGGGCTTAGAAGAAATTTCGGAGAAAAAAAATTTTGAATACAGAAGTTAAGTACTTGAAGAGGCCTTGTCAAGCGGCCGAGTACCAATAATTCACCGAGACCTTCAACTGTAGTGCGCACCCTACAGCAACACCACGCGAAAAAGGTTAGTTGCGAGCACCTTGAGTCAGCCTACTGGTTTGGGTTCCCCCCATTCACGTATGTGCCTCTCTGGTCCTCAATACTAGTCGTAGTTAAACATTGGGCGAGAGTAAAGCGCGTCGACGACCAGTTCGGTTTCGAGAACTGGAGAGCCCCCTGACTCCCCCATACTTTACCTACTCGGCCTACGGGTGAAAAACGAAAGGACATAGGAGCCGAAAAAAGAAAATAAGGCTTCACCTAAAAAATTCGGGCGCGTTCAAAGAGTGATAAGTTAGCCAAGTTCGTTCGGTAGATTGCGAAGTTATACTGTTGCGACTGGGGCTATCTCAAAAGAAGAATCAAAGGCTATTTATCACTAGTTCGTATACCATACAAAACCAGCACGGTCTCTGAACTGAGAGTCGTGTCCGGGGAGTAGTTTGGTCTAAATACACAAATCATATATTAAATCCCCAAAAAGTCCCCCCTGACGTCCCTGAATTACACAAAACCTCTGTCAGAAAACTGTCGAGCAGCATCTGACAAGTTGCCAGGGATTGGCAAATAATACATAGCAAACACCCCCCAAAAATCTCCAAGAAACCACGATTTTTTAAAAGCCCTCCTCGAGCAACTTCCGTACGACCCCTCTTAAGGTAATCGATACCAAAAACTCGCGAATAGCGTCCGACGCCCTCAAAAGACGATTTTTGTGCGATCCTTGTTAAAATTCGTACGGATCCGGCTTCTTAGAAATCTTAAGACTCCAAACGAGGTTTGAAAATCTCGTGTGCGGAGCGAGAAGTCCCAAAAAACTAAAGACATTAATACGTGTTAGATATTAATTAAAATATCTTAAGTTCTTAGTTAATAATTGTTCATTAGAGAAGAAATCAAATAAAACCTGTTATACCAAAAATAATAGATTAAGAGTTAAACTCTCCTAGTACATGTATAAGGCTTATCCAGTGAATTGGGGCACATTTTAAGCTATCACTTGACATAGGGATTTATCAGGATTTAATTTCAACTATACAGGGTGTCCCAATTGTTCAAATTGGTAATCATTCCAATTACTGATTTTTGTATAAGGCTTAGCCAAGATTAGGAGATAGGATTAGGTTAGGGTCGTAGATATTTTGTGTGACAACTACTGACGACTACCTTTTAACAATCCTCCCCCCTGCTAAGCCCTTCTGGCACTTTGTAAAGACTTGCTATAAGGATTCAAGTCAAAATTGAAATTGAAATACAAAAAGACGAATAACTCAAAAGTTAGTCAAAAATAAAATAAATTTAAAAGCATCCCCTGCCAGTAGACCCCCCTGGGAATCTTTCCCCACTACCGTTGTTCTTCAAAGCATTTGATTAATAACGTTTCGGCCTCCTAAGGGAGAAAGTAAGCCGAAGTTTTGTTTTTACTTTAATTTAAACTTTTGAGTTAATTTTGTAGTCCCCATATACAGGGTTACTCTTAGAATCAAGTGGAACTCCTATACGTCTATAGGGTGTTCTACATTTCTTGCCCAAGACAAATTTATTGCCCACTAACCTTGTGTTGTATTTATTTCAGCCTTCTGCTGACAGACGTTCTGTGGTGGCTGCTATCTACAATTTCCCTTGGATAGCGGGGAAGGCTTTGGTGGGCCCACCTTCGTTCCCCCCGGACTGACAGTGAGATCAGTTTACGGGTTGAACGCTGTCTAAGAACTCTTTGAAATAGCGAGTAGTCGACTCGATAACGACTTGACATCCCGTGAAAAAACATAGACATAAATAATTGTAATATAAAAAAAATGACTTTCCGAACCCCTCAGTCGACGGCAACCGCGCACCAAAAGCCCCCGAGTGTGGATGAGCTTTTGGTGCGAGAACTGAATAGAGATAGGTCAAAGGAACAGACAGCGTTAACCCAGAGTCCCCCACTGACTTCTAGCGAGTATATTGGGGACCTTGAGGAATTTATATTACACCCGGAAGCGGCCTTTGGGTATCACAGGGAATCTGTTTCCAAATCCACAATGAATAAATATAATGGGGAAGCTCAGATCGAGGCGGGACTCCACATAGGGGAACTAGAGCGTCACTCGGTCGAGCCGAGTCTACGCGGCCCTCTACTGGATCATCCCGAGCCGCACGTAACTCACAGTACGCCTTGGCCGCTCACTGGAGCGGTTCCGAAGGCCAATGCGCCGCCACGGGCGACGCACGTGCGCGCCGACGTCAGAACCTTAGTATCTCTTTTATTTGCTGATGGGCATTGTAAATCCATGTCCATTATTTTATTACTAACTTGAATTCGAGCTCGGCCTGTCGAAACACCGGTTTTTTTTCTGGGGGAGTTTGTTTTTTAAAGAAGATATATTTATGCAAGAGGGGGGCTATGGTTTTTATTAAAGTAAGGGGGCTTTGTCTATTGCGCACTGGGTAATTTCAGGGTTTTCCTGGAGGGCCACGATTTTTTTCTGGAGGGCCACAACTTTTATTGGAGGGCCACAACCTTTACTGGAGGCCCACTACTTTTACCTGCAGGCTAGAACCACCTTTTTCTAGTGGGTTGGAAACAGGCTTTGCCAGCAGCAAATATCTGCCAATCTCGACACCGAGCTATCCAGACCTCGGTTATATCTGCCCCTGGGGGCCATCGAGAGGCAGTGCCTGAGGTATCTCTAACTGCCCGGCGCGGCGCCTCCACCAGAGTTCGACTACTGGATTTGGGGTATTGTACAGAAGCTATTGATTCGTTTGTTTATATGTTTAATATAATCGCTCTTAGTTTTCTTTCTGTTAATATAAATCAAACATTTACCGCCAAGCTTCGAGATAGCTCATTAATTTTATTTTCATTTATTCACTGGTTTATCGGACCAGTTAATCTGTTTGCTCTGAATGTTCTCTCTTTTTAAGATAAGTCAAGCGTTGGCTCAATAATTTTATTCTTTTCATTCATTTATAAAGTAATATAACCGCTTTGAAGTTTCTCTCTTTGTAATAGTTTTATTCTAGTTTTGTTCTTTTATTGACTTATCGTGTCATTTGATTTAATTATTGTGGCCGTTCATTGCTACATGTTATATGTAAAATCGGTGCAGCTATTAGCGCACGCATACCTAGTTGTAATTAGCTTAGTTAAAGTTAAAGTGATCACTTCGGTTAGTAGTATTTAGGGCATTTAGTTGTAAGGCATACAGAACCGAGTATTAACAACTGAATTTGTCTCCGCACAATCTCCATATTGTGCTCTGTATATTTCATCAATTACTTTAATAGTCATTTGATATTATTTTGTCTTAATTAACCGCATTTCCATTTAACATTTTACTCCAGATAGATTGTTGCTGTGTTTAAAAAAAAAGAACTTAGTAGCAAATATATTGTTCCTTAAATTTAAGATTGTATTTTCTTGATAAGTTAAGTTAATTAACTAATTATTGATGTGATGTCAGCCTATATTCTCGGTTTCTTGTTGGTTTGAAATTAAGTACCGGTTGATTTAATGAGCCGACCTAGCCATCCTGCACAACACCAGCAGAACTTTTTCCGTTTAGTTGGCTAGAACGGGTGGCGCTCAAACGACCCCACTACAGGGGCCGGGCATTTGCAATACAACTGTCCGGGGCTAGGTTCCTTTTTAATTAAAAAAATCTTTTCTTTATTTTTAAACTTTAATAAGAAAAAAACGTGTTGCACTGTAGCCTTATCGAAGCAGTCCCATTGTGGTATATGTGTGTTATAGTAAGGTTATTATATCTAGAGTCAATTCGGCTTCTAGCTAAGGCTCCAAAAAATCTATGTTGATTAAGAGGATCAATCGGTTTCTATAATCCTCGAATATGAGTATCAAAAGTAATAACAAATACTGTGGCCATTCAGCCTTTTCAATGTTAAACTTGTCTGTGTCTTCCAGTAGTCTTATCGAAGCAGTCTTATTATATGTGTTTTATAAGTGCAGAAGATCTAGGGTTCCAGCTAATGCTTCAAGAAATTTATATTCGCTAAGTGATTCATTCGCTTTTTCATAATCTCCGAATATGAAAATAATGAGCTATAACTGTAAGTTTTAATAACATATATGCAACTTCTATTTTTGCCCTCTTCGTTTATGGATACCAAGATGATGATGACACATAATTATTGTTAGGCATAATTTCTTGCATTCGAACAAAGAATCGTCCTGAAAGGCGCGACTCGAGAAATAAAGGAAATTAAACCAGATTCATCATCGCCCGTCAAAAATTACAAGGCGCACAAAAGTGATCTCTAACACCTTTTATCGATCATTCAACGTTACAGAGCGCTCCATTTTAAAGAACGCTAAATGATGACTAACAGTTTTTCGGGACCATCCATTGTGTTAAATTTATTGTATTTGTCTGATATACAATAGATATAATGAGTTTTGTGTGTCCTATTATGAACAAAATGCCAGTATTGTATCGCTTTCGGAATGTGTTGCTAATGCGAAGTTTGATTGAAAGCTAACGTGGTCTAAACTATTCGTATGATGATAGAAATTCACGTGAAGCTGTCTTAATGATTAAAGGACTGATGCTTCAAAAATATTTAGGGTTACAGGAGACCTTGATGCTGATCTTATTTTCGATTTTTGAGAAAAGATCGAGAGACAACAACACGAGGTTACGACCAAGAGCTGAGCTGCAGATTATCATACGGAAAATAAGGAATAATTTACGAGATGACCCAAGTCTCACATTTGGGTCATTTCTTAAATACTACACAATAATAAAGGAATGTACCAAATAGAAGCTATTTCATTTGCCTTTAGGATGATCATAAGATAATTTAAGCAAGTCCCGCAGGATTTTGCTCCAAATTGGCATTTTGTAAAAACTATGTTCAGAAAGATGCAAAAGAATTTATGCTTCAAAACTTTTTTATTAAAATGCTACAGGATTCAATACACTTTTCTGCTAGTACCTTATAGTAGTAGTAGTACCGACGAAAATAACAGTTACAACAGAACTGCCGGGTCACTAAATGAAAATGTAGGCATCAAATATTTCGATTTCTTCACAAATGTGAGTAAATTTGCAAGGACTGGATTACGAATTGTGGTAAGTATTTACTTCACAGTCTTCTGTAATACTTTTTAATATTTTCAAATACCTATCATATTTATCGAGAAAAATAAATAATTAATTTATTTGCAGTTCAGGCAGAGTTTGAAATACAATTAATCACTAATGTATACTAAACCATTTTGTACAGTGTAAAAATACTCATAAGCTTTAATACAAACTCTAAACTACAAGTATTTAATTGTATGCCTAACCAGCCAAAAAAGCAGTGCTTCGAGTAAAGCAAATCAAAAACCTTTATAAGGCGTTAGTGTTTGTATTGTTATAGTATTTATTTGGGCCGTCTTAAAATATGTTTTTCTGATCACTCAAATTAACAAAGTCGTATATTCTGGATGCATTTTATCAAAAATTAAAGTTTCTTACCGCTAAAATTTTTCTGAGCAGTAAAAGTGTTTTTGGTTAAATTATGTTATAAAAAATCATACTGTCAATAAAATAAAGCACTTCCGCCGAAAAAATATCGTGTATCCAGTAGCCTTGAATACAATCTTCCTATAGAAGGAATGCTCTTTTCCTAACTGATTTCCCTAAAAAAGCTAGTAGTGACATGTCAGGATTACGATTCTCAAATGTTTTTCGCGATATTTCTAGAAAAATACGTGAAAAAACCTTTTGTATTTAGCAATTTTGTGTAGCACCTATAATTACCTCGGGACCAAATATAAAAAACCCTGTACACTAAATTAATTGTGTAACGCATACATTGTAAAAAATTAGTTACCATAAAACAAATAATTCCATAAAAAAATTTTATTTCACTTTAAAAACATGACGTGCAATATCTTAGTTAAGTAAACCAAAGAAAATAATTGCCTGCTTTTATTTTATTTTCTCGATAATTATTGTGATAGGTATCCAAAATCATAAAAAAATATTACCGAAAGCTGTGAAGTAAATACTTACCACAATTCATAATCCAGTCATTGGTAAAAATTTATTGTTATTTTTAAGGAAATCGAAATTGTCACTTACAACTTCGTCTACTTACCTAACATTTTATTAATAGAACATATCGATAAAATTAATGGGCATTCTACATTTAAGCCGCAATTTGGTCAAACAACGCCTTTATAATTACAAACAAATATTTTCTACTGGAAATGTGATCTAAAGTTTCCAAAAAATTGCAAACATTGACTGGCCTTCCAGCCCTTAGACCTATAAAGAACATTTTTTATGTATCAAATTTCTGTTATAGATAATCATATTTAAATACCATTTTTAATAGTAGCTTCGCAAAGTATCGTTTAATATTTAAGTAATACTACTATCCATCAGTAAACTTAAATAACGGTCAAGTGTGTTTAATACACATCATATATAATTCTTACGGTCTTCCAAATGAGCAACGCGAATTTAAAAAAAGCTGTAAATTCACTAGTAATTACAACAAAGTAGCGCCTCTGACAGTTCATGTTTTTGCATAGGTACGATTTTTCTATTGCGTAGGTACTATTTTCTTAGTAGTACTTAGTACTAGTGGTATTAGTAGTTTTTCATTAGAGATGTCGGAATACTTTTTACGGATGCTAAGAGGGACTCGGGTCTCCAATCTAGAAAGCAGTCTACCCAATGGAACCACACTCTCTTGATGCTGGTGTCTTTCTCATCGAATTTTTTTTTTATGAAAGTTGCACACACACTAAAGGGATATCCTATGGCACTCGAGGAGCGGTGTGTGCGCGAAGATGTTGATTGACACGCTTCTTAAATAGTTGTAGGTTGTAATTAGGGGGAAACAGATATCCTGGGAATGAGTTTCACAGTGATACAGTGCGCCAGACAAAGGAGTTCTTGTAAAACGACATTCTAGGTGTTTCCACTTGTAAAACGAACGGTTGCGCTCTTGCCATCTGTGGCGACTGTCTGACAGACGCTGCTGGCAGTGGGATGATGCGGGCCAAATCTCGACCACGTGTTTACGGTGTTCCAGACTATTTAGATCCAGGGTTAACTCCGGGTCGCCGACGAGATGCAAAGCTCTCTTCTGAATGGAATCCAGTAGTTTTAGGGTGTGCTTTGGTGCGGCACCCCAGATGTGTGAGCAATATTCTAAGCACGGTCTTATTTGCGCTTTGTAGGGCAAGAGCAGCTGCTGCGGTGTATACCGTTTTTTTGTTGCGAAATATCGCACCAAGCTTCTGCGAGGCTGATTTTGCGATGCTAGCAACGTGGTCATGCCAAAACATATTTCTGTTAACCGAGATCCCCAGTAGTCCGATTGACGAAGATGAAGGAATGATCGATCCTGATATAATGATATCAGGGCCCGCTGTGTTGGCTTTCTAGGTAAACACGGCTGCTTAGGTTTTTGCTGCATTGAACTGGACCAAATTTCTGTCACCCCAGATTCGAACCTTCTCCAGATCTGTCTGCGGTGATAAGTCTCAGTCGCTGTTAAAGGGTTTTCTGATCTAAATTGCGAGACAAGGCTACTGTCATCTGCAAAGCTGCAAACTGGATTATGGGTTTCGCTCAGCAGGTCACTAATATGGATGAGGACTATTCTTCATCTCTGGCTACGGTTTTGCGCCCTGGGGGACTCCCGCATTAATGGTGAATGTGTCCGAGATGTGTCCATCAACTGCAACGTGCAGAGATCGGTTCTTAAGGAAACTGGAAAGCCAGCTGCAGAGGGATGCTGGCAGTCCGAAAGACGGCAGTTTGTTAACCAATTCGTCATGACAAACTCTGTCAAATGCCTTTAAAATATCCAACGCAATCCATATATGAGTGACATAGGCGAATATATCTCCTGTCGACCTCTGTTTGCGGAAGCCGTATTGGTTATCGCTAATTATTCTATGAGTTTCGAGATACTTGAATAGTTGCTGGTTGACTACATATTCTATGACTTTGCAGATTATTGGAAGCAAGGCAATTGGGCGCTAGTTTGAAGGCGTGGTTTTCTTGCCCTTTTTGGAACATGTTGTACTCGAGCGACTTTCCAAGAAGATGGGTAAAACCCTTTTTGGTAAGACAGAGAAAAATTCTGAATAAACTGAGTGTTAGTTCGTTGGCGAAGTTCTTTAACACGATGACAGGTATTCCATCCGGCCTTGATGCTTTTTGCGTATCTAGCTCTTTGAAAATGTTACGAATGTCATGGTGGTGAGACTTAACTTCTGTCATAGTAGTGTTGATGTTGGATATGGTGAAGAGAGCCTTGCCATGGGGGCGTCTAAGGTAGAGTGCGATGAAAACATATCGGCGAGCATGTTTGATTTTTCCTTAGCTGTAGTTGCCGTGACGCCGCGTTGTGTTGGTCCGTCGGAAGCTGGAAGAGACGTTTTTGTAGAATTATTACTTACTGCCTTTGACATCAACCAGAAATTTTTGGAGCCATTGGGGCATTGCAACAGTTCATTCATGGTTCTTTGATTGTGTTTGTCCTTAGTATCGTCAATCACACGTTTGCATCCATTTCTCGCCTTGGTAAAATAACTGCGACTTTCAGCGATTTGATTTTGCTGCCAGTACTTGTAGGCTTGTTGTTTCCTACCTACAGCTCTTCTGCATCTTCTGTCGAAAAAGGGCTTTCGTTTTGACGGTAACTTGATGGAATTTTGGATGTATGCTTCTATTTCTGAGGCGATTACTTGCGTAATCTCTTCGCAACAGACTGACGGGTCGTCAGTGCCAAAGCAGACGTTGAGCCTAAGAAAATCCAGGTAGAACCCTATTAGATCCTCCCAGTTTGCATAATTGTAATGTCAGATTTTACGTGGCAAGAGCGGACCCCACCGGTTTTATTTCTTTTTCCAAAATGCTAGCACAAATATGGGGCACCTAGCACAATCTAGCACACCCTATGCTGCCCTATGCTAGGTCTAAGCTTGCTGTGCTAGCAATTTAACGGCAGGTTAACGGATCTTTTATTTGTGCTAGCATTTTCGCAAAAGAAATCTAACCGGGCGGCGGGGGGCAGCATTAACCTGCCCTCCCCTTCCGCATTCAACAGCATTTTCGCTTTCAACTGTTGGTGTGCTAGCTTTAAAAGTTGATGTGCTAGATTGTGCTAGGTGCCCTTTATTTATTGCCCCCCCTCCCTCGAATTCAACAGCATATTCGTTCTAAACTGTTGGTGTGCTAGCTCTA
>MU186212.1:0-16695 GCA_016904865.1 Pissodes strobi | reverse complement strand
TTCTAAACTGTTGGTGTGCTAGCTCTAAAAATGTTTGTGCTAGGTGCCCTTTATTTGTGCTAACATTTTTGCAAAAGAATTCCAACCCAGGGGACAGGGTTAGTTTTTTTGGAAAGTCGTTACTCGGAAGTCCAGTCCTCCAGATAAAGGAGTCTTGCAACAGGAACGTCCTAGGTGTCCGCAGTTGAATCGTAAGTTGATAAGCAGCTTGTGCCTGACGGGCATGTCTGTTTGGCACAACCCTGGGAGGAATCATAAGTGCTAGCTCGTTCCGTAGTAGTATCGAGAGTAAAGAGATTAGGTCCGCCACTTTCCTTCGATGTTCAAGGCAATCAAGGTTTTTAGTCAACTCTGGGTCATCCACAAGACGGACTGCCCTCCTCTGTATAGAGTCCAATATCTTGAGCAAGTGCTTGAGTGCCGAGCTCCATACATGAGAACAATATTCCAGATATGGTCTTATCTAGACTTAATAGAGCAGTAAGAGCTGACCAGGTGTATAAAACTATAGAGTGCTCCTGGCTTTTGTGCCACTGCCTTGGCGGTTTTGGTGACACCAAGACATGTTGCTTTCTACGTTGATACCCATCAAGCTTATGGATAAGGCCAGAGTCAGTATTTGTCCTGTCATTGATAAGTTTGGTCCTGCGGTGTTTGCTTTTTTTGAGAAGACATCTGCTCGATTATTTCCTGCGTTAAACTGGACAATGTTTCCCTCACCTCATTTCACGATGACGTTCATATCCCCATTGATGACAGCAATCTCACTTTCTCGCTCGCGTTGGGAACGAGTAACGGTCATTGGAGTCCGCGACATGAATGCGGATATAAGAGTGAGAGAGTCGTCTGCAAAGCTGTAAATAGAATAATTTGCCCTGTCTAAGTGATCGTTATTATAGAGCAGGAATAATTTGAGAGATAATATACACCCTTGAGGAACTCCGGAATTGATTTTTATTCATCCGAGAGATGTCCATCAATACCAACTCGGACGCTTTGTACCCTTAAGAAATTGGGAAGCCATTGAAGTAGTTCTAGTGTCTAGTACGTATGCTGTCAATTTGCTTAACAATCCGTCATGCCACACCCTATCAAATGCTTTGGATATGTAGAGAGTCACTGCACGAGATTCGCCATAGCTTTCGATGGTTTTGGTTCACATACCTAATAGTGCATCGTGGAGACTTCTTGCTTTTTACCAAGTTTAAAGGTTTTGATTCATAGTATATATTCTGTTTGACGAGTGACTAGGAGATAAGTGTAGGAAGTTACGTAAACCAAACGGAGGTAGAGAACAACGGGCAAATTTTCAGGGCCTCCTATATTCTGTAGAACCTTTCCATTGGTTGTCCGCTAAAACATAATAATTCTAACCTGGAAAAATCCAGCTAAGGTGCCATTAACAAGGTAAAGGTGTCGATTTTTTAAACGTACTATAAAATAGCATACAAAATTAACGGCTATACCGGTGGTACTAGGGTGGGAAAAAAACATGTAAGGTAATTTGTCGCGCGAAATTTAAAAATTGATACTAATTCAAAACATAGTAAGTTTAGTTAGTAGGTTTTCCTATATTACGGCAGAACGGCTGTTCTAACGCAGATATCTTCATTCAGGACCCATTTGCTGCTGGTCATTTAGGGCACACTATTATCATGCATGAATATTTCAGTAGCTTAAAAAGGACGAAACTCTGCCAGGGGTATGTATTGACAGTTCAGAGGCAGTTACGAATAGAAATCAAGGACCATCTGGTGCTGAAATTTAATAGATGCTATACGGATAATACTTGTATTATATCAGAAAAAAATAAGCCAAAGTTCACGCCGTCCAATGGCCAATACTTTATGCATTGTTGTAGATAGTTTAACGAGTGCAGTTCGAAAATATGTTGAATTATGTGCGCCTATATTAAAGCAGAATACAATGTGCTGTTTTCTTTGAAGTGCTGTCGAGTTAAATATGAATTAAAGTAATCTGCCAGCTCCAGGTCTCGACCCTGTCGGTACCTTTTGCTCTAGATTTTTACAACCTATTGGAACGATGGTGAGATGATAAGTGCATCTCGAGCCGTCGACACACGTTCCTTCGTAATCGTGCTATCTTGACCTCCGTACCATCCATATCTAATTAGCTGACCCTTGACAAGCTACACGTACGGCACGGCGGACGTAATTCACTGTGATCGGGCCGTGTCACTCGGACGTGACAATGGAGACCACGTGTGATTATCTGCTGCGGTCTCTTCGCTCTCGACGATAAATTGCGCGACATCGAATAGGATGGGATTATATTCGGGATAGAATGGCGGTTCGTGAGATTGTATCTATAGGACGGCGTCGCTATATAACATACATATGTATAGCCAGTTCTCAGATCCAAGTATCAGTAGTGTTGTTAGAGTGGTACGTTTTTATTACCAATTTCAAAGCCAAGAGTAACAAAAAAGTAACTAATCTGCTGGGCAAAATAAGTAGGATAATATGCCTTTTTTAGATGAATTTAAAGTGATGCATTTTCGTGAGTAAAAGAAATATCGAGATGCGGTTTTCAGGAGTCTTTTGCAAAATCTATGCTTTCAAAAAAAAAAAATTAAATAGCCATCTGGTAAAACTTTTTCGCTGGAATCCAAAAATTGAACATCAAATAAAACAGCCACGGCTTAATTGGACATTTTTTCAAAAGGAATACCATCTATTTGATGTGATTTCTCGAATCCTCGCAATTTTTTTTAACCCTAGAATCCTATCGCTATCAGTAGTTGCTTAATACTATCGACACGTGAAATTTACGTATATTAAATTATAAGTAATGGTACTTAGTAATATGTATTAACAGCTATAAAGATAATCAATAGTATCATTAATTTTTAGTTAAAATAAAAGTTAAGAGTTAATAGATATTGTCAAAGAATATCTCAGATACGTTTTGACTTGGTGTTCGCCACAAATTGGTTCTTTAGTTTTTTGCATTTATTGCAGTATATTTCTGCCATTCTCTTCTTGGCGATGCGATGGGACATTAAACTTACCTTACGACAGTATTTTCCCAGATTTTTTTTATAATTACTATGGGGAATAGGATTATTGAAACTCAAGGAAAGCACTGCTGGCTGGCCAAGTCGGACGCTAGAGAAGAAGTGAAGTTTTCAAACAAATACTTATTTTTTATGTACGATAGGATTCTAGGGTTAAATATATGTTAATTAGAAAAAATGGGTTTTTTTTTTTTAATTAACAGATATTTAACCCTAGACTCCTATCGTACATAAAAAAATAAATATTTGTTTAAAAACTTCTCTTCTTCTCTAGCGTCCGACTTGGCCAGTCAGCAGTGCTCTCCTTGAGTTTCATTAATCATATTCCTCATGGTAATTATAAAAAATCTTGGAAAGTACTTTTTGTCAAGAAAAGTTCTTAAAATAACTTAAAAACTTTTCAAATAGGTGATAGGTGTGATCACCTGTTACCTTAATTATGTCACTCTATATGTGCCATCATCAGACTTTGATCGTGCAATAATAGACTAATCTTAACTATAAAATGCTATTCATAATAAAGTTACCTACACAATAAAACTTACAACAAAATAATAAATAAATAATTTAATAAAACGGCAAATATCGCAGAACAAATTTAACATTAATAAGCGAAATGTTCTATATCTCCCTCATTGGTCCATTTCCCTGCGAATGGATTAGTGACTATCATGCTCTCCACACATCTCTTGGGTGACCTTCAGCGCAGGCGCTTTCCCTCTACCTTTCCTTCGACTATTAGTAGTTGCAGTGAGTCTGTTCTTACTGCAATGCGGCCGATGCATGTTAAAAAGCTTCGGTTTTTCTTCTTTGACAGGTTTAGTTGTATATTTTATTCTTGAAGAACACGCATTTGTACGGTGGGCCGTCCAGGGTACATTTTAAAGGCATCTATCCGCCTGGTATCGGTTTTCTTGAATGTCCAAGTTTCTGCTCCATAAGTGGCAATCGGGAACACAAGTGAATTTAACAAGTTTAATTTGGTGTTTTTAATGATGGCTGTATATCGCCAGGTCTTGTTTAACCTAGTTACGGCTGTTCGAGCCAGTGCAACTCTTCGTCTTATCTCACCCTTGTATACACCGCTGTTGTCAATTATAGATCCTAAATACAAGTATTTATCAACTACCTCAAGTTTTCACGTTTTGAAACCTCATAATCTCTCTAGTTCGTTACTCAAGTGATATAGTGATATCCTGCCATAGTCATCGTCATATCTAAGCCTACAAAAAGGTAATTTATCGGCAAACTTACTGCCATTATTCTCACGCCGTGCAATGGCGTCCCAATTGGTTTCATCCATGGGAGTTCTACAATCGAGCCCTATCTCAAACCACACTTAATCGAGCATAGTCTCGGAATCTCAAGTAAGTAAACGCACATGTTTACAATCACATTCTTACTAAGCCTACAAAAAGGTATTTTTCGACATCCTGACTGCCATTATGGAGACCCAGCCTGACCCACTGATCTCTAGTACTAAGCCTACAAAAAGGTATTTTTCGGCATCCTGACTGCCATTATGGAGACCCACTGATCTCTAGTTCTAAGCCTACAAAAAGGTAATTAAAGGCATTCTGACTGCCATTATGGAGACCCACTGATCTCTCTAATTCTCAAAGGCTGTACCATGCGCAGTACAGTCCCCAATGGTCTTGCCCACGGGGTTTTTCAACATTTTATCACGAGTATACCACTGGGTTGCTATACTCTGGCCTTATTCTCCTATAAGGATTAAACGGCACTAGTCTGCCAATATATTCAAGTTCTAACAAAGGCTATATCCCCTACGCGGATTTCAGCTTACTCATGCTACCAGCATAGCACCTTTAGTAGTCATTTTTGCGTGCATAAAAACCGCACCTACCAAGGCATCCAAGTCATGCCTATTATGCAATAACTGCAATCCAGGTTCAAACCACTACATTCAAGTCATTCATATTTGCAAGAAGTCAAACTACACTCTAAATAGAAGCTAGCCATAGACCAATCAAGTGTTTTTCACAGTGACTTTCCCCCAGTGATAGAAGATAACCTCCTGAACATTGAACGTTTCTCGTCAATGGTAAACATTGTGTACATATCAGCTTATAGGTAGACATCAAGGTAATAGTTATCCTGTTATTATTGCTTGTATATTACTGTATTTCATATCAAAGCTAAATCAGCTAATTGATAAGTAGCTGTTCCTCAGGAACTCTGACTGACATTTAACTGTACATAGCTTCAAGGTTATGTTTATAACCATATATTAGTATAGTATTACAACTGTTTATATATTGCTTTGGATTTTAAGAGTTTTATTTATGTCATATTCTTCAAGGTCGAAACTTTGCCTCGACTGATATTGTTCACATCGTAGCACTGACTACGTACATTAATTTAATGTTTATATTTTGTGTATTTATGAGCTTCTAGTTATTTTCAAGTAAAGTAACTTATTAAAATATTCATATAATGCTAAAGCTTTTGGTTGGTTTGGACAAAAGACTTTGCTAGCCTCCTGGATCTATTCTTAACAACTAATCCTGACCTCTACACCGTAACTGTCCAATCTCCGTTGGACTCATCAGACCACAATCTTATCTCCGCAACCTGTGAACTTGCTATCAAAACACAGTAGCCACAGGTACCGTGAAGGGTTTGGCTTTACGAATCTGCAAAGTGGCGTGATATACGCAAGTTTTATCTTTTTTTTTCCTTGGAAAGATGTCTGCTTTAGGAATCAAAACACCTCTGAATCTGCTGATGAGGTAACTCAAGTTATCCCAGCGGGTATGGAAGCTTTCATCATTTCTTCTAAGAAATGCATCTCACTCAGTAAACTATGGTTTGGAAAAAACTGCTCAAGAGCGGTTAATGCTAAAAATGCCGCTTACCGTTAATGGCACCGAGATCCGACAGCCGAAAATCGAAATATATTCGTCACGACCAGAAACCAGTGTAAGAGGGCCATTGAGGAGAGCAAGGAGGGGTATAACAAACAGATCAAGAACAAGCTTCTCAACTGTCTTCACGGATCAAGATCCTTTTGGTCAGTTGCCAAAGCTGTCAATCAAGGTTTCTCAAAGACGTCAATCCCACCAATGACCAAGGATCATGACTCGATAGCGGAAACGGCTAAAAAGAGCGAACATTCTTGTTGAAATGTTAGCATCAAATTCTACCATAGATCGTCAAGGAGAGACTCTCTCAAATATCTTGAAAGTAAATTCCTCAATGACAGGTATGGTATTTCAAAAGCTTGGACACTCACAAGGCCATAGAACCGGATGGCGTTCCAGCAATAGTGCTTTTGAAATATGCTGCTAAACTAGCTCCACTATGCAGGCTTTTCTCCTTATCATATAGAACTCCATGCCTTCCTTCTAGCTGGAAATGCGCTCAGGTAGCAACCAATCCCGAAAGAAGGTAAAAAAAAATATTCTAAATAACTACCGTCCAATTGCCTTAGTTCCCATCATGTCCAAAGTCATGGAGAAACTAATCAACACAAAGCTCTTAAAATATCTCGAATCGGGAGGGATCATAAGCGATCGCCAGTATGGCCTCCACAAGGACAGATCTTCGAGAGATCTCCTGATTTACGTGACCTGCCTGTGGACCAAAGCAATCGAGAGCTACAGCGAATTTTGTGCAGTGGCTCTCGACATATCCAAAGCATATGATAGGGTGTGGCATGACGGATTTTTAAGCAAACTGATAGCATACGGATTACCACCAGCACTGCTTCTATAGCTTGCAGATGACAGCATTCTTACATCCTTATTCATGTCGCAGACTCCGATGACTCCCAACGCGAGCAAAAAAGTAGATTGCCACCATCAATGAGGATATTAACGCGATCGTGGAATGAAGTGAGGAAAACAATGTCCAGTTTAACGCAGGAAAGACTCAAGCAGCTGTCTTCTCAAAAAAAGCAAACGACGCATGGCCTGACTTATCAATGACAGGACAAAGAGTGACTGCGGCCTTATCCATTAGCTTGCTGGGCATCAGTGTAGGAAACAACATGTCATGGCGTAATCACGTCACCAAAATCGCAGAGGCAGCACCAAAAAAGCTAGGAGCACTGCATAGAACAAAACAGTTTTATACACCTCATCAGCTCTTACTTCTCTATAAGCTCAGATAAGACTATCTCTGGAATACTGTTCCCATGTGTGGAGCTTGGCATCCAAACACTTGCTCAAGATGTTAGACTGCATGCAGAGGAGAGCAGTTCCTTTTGTGTATGACCCATGGTTGACTAAAGACCTTGAAAGCCTTGAACAAGTGGCAGACCTATCTTTTTACGATCGATACTACTGCGGAAGGTGCTCGAACGATCTGGCATTTATGATTCCGCCCAGAGTTGTGCCAAGCAGAAACACCCGTCAGACACAAGCTGTTCATCAACATACGACTCAGTTGGGAACACCAAGGACGTCGCTGTTGCAAGACTATTTTGTCTGGAGGACTGCCTCGCTCTGGAATGGACTTCCGAGTAACGTCTTTCTCGAAAACTACAAACTACAGCGCTTCTAATCCAATACCTACCGTCTTCTTCGCACTCGCACCGCTCGCGGCGTGGTATAGGATTTATATGTGTGTGTCGAGCATAAATTAATAAAAATCCCAGTTCCGGGTGCAAATTCCCGTAAACTAAAGTAGCAAGAGATTTTAATTATTTAATCTTATTCAGGGTGAATTTTCTTGTTTAGAATCTAAAACTCTTGGAAACTTAAAAATATTTCAAATACATGAAGTGTTACAATATTTTTAATTTTATTTAGCGTGAATTTTCTTATAGGGCATATAAAAACCTTCTGACCTAATCGCTCAAATGGAAAGCGCAGAAGGGTCGCACTATTTTTAATTGTATAATTCATATATGGAATTGTAAATTATCGTTGATTCAAATTATGTGTCAGCTCACACAATGAGCTGTTAATTTTAAAATTCACAATTTAGTGAATTACTTCTAATCTTCACTTCGAATAGGAAATTAACTCTAAAGAATACCTTGAACTGCGAATTAGTGGGAATTTATTCTTACCCTAAATTAATACTAATAATTCATACATATTTGGAGGCAGTTAAAACTTAAACATTAGGAGTTGATCTAACCTAACTCAAACCAACTCAGACACTCAACGAATCGTAATGAATTCTTAGTCTAAGCATTCATACAGAGCATGGATTATAAAAATTTTGATCTGTCTATCTTACGCTTTCACATATCCTTGTCATTTAGCACATGAATTTCACATGGACCAGTTTGCATATAATAATAATAAAAAGTAAACCAATATGTGACGAATATTAAAAATCACCATCATTTGTATCAATTAAAGAATCTGAAATAAATTGATGAAAGCAATGCATTAGCATAGAAATTTACTTGAACCGAAAAAAATCACGCACTCACGCATTTATGTTTTTATAGCTTAATTTTAGAAAATTGGGCCGAGCCAAATAAAGATGGTAATGAGGTAGTTTTAAATATGGAACATTAAATTTCGATATAATTTATAAAGATAATCATTAAAATTGCATAAATTATTTATTTTCGAGGACACAAATATCGAACTGAGGCATCAAAAATGCGTAATTATAGGTTTAAAAGAGATTTCGAGAAATTTTTCTTTGGTAAATTATTTAAATGAATGACGAAGCAGAACTGGGTGAATTCATTCGCTACGTAAAATATTTAGTAATTGCTTGCTTACCTAGAGACACAAATCATAAAAGCGTTTTTAATTATCTTGTAGTTTAATTCGATTTTTGAAGAACTAACGAAAACTTGTGAGCTATCTTCTTCTAAAAACCATATTCATAATAATATTATACCTAAATACATAGTGATTCTCAGCAAACTTAAACTTCTAATGGAATATCCGCAGGCAAAAATCTGGAAGTCGGGTAGTCCTTGAGCGCTCCAGTGCATGCTTCTCATTTTAAAGATGATCTAACCCCACTAGGATTTTCATGAAATTTATATGTAATTAAGATAGCTAACTAAGTGGACAAACAAGTAAAAAATGGCGAGGGTTTGACAGGCTAATCCAGAAAAAAACTGACGAGGACAAGGAATATTTGTAGGCGGTTAACAAAACCTGCAAACGACGGAAAGCACTTGCTGCTTCATAAATAAGTGAAATTTCGACCACTCCTGCAGATGTACACGCCATGGTTAAGAGATTTAAGATCAGGAGAGACTCTGGTAGGGACTTCGCAACCTCATGATTAAGAAGCTAAAAAATAACAGTTCTAACCAACATTATGAACGGCATCACGAGAACTGACCACTTAATAAAATTGAAAGGAACCTCAAGTTCCCTCGAAAATACCAGCCAGAAAAGTCTCCACTTTTACTCTCAATTAAAATTACTGAAAGATGATAGTACTCAGGACCCGCAACTCCGTAGGCTAGTCGAAAATGTCACCAGTAGATTTCAGGTCCAGCAGGATTCTGGAGCGATCCTGCTGGACGTGGCCAGAGCTTTCGATAGAGTTTGGCACGCGGTATGGTGCAGAAGGTGTGCTCCGTCGGCTATTTGGAGAAGATGGTTAGACTCGCGCAGAACTACTTAACAGTTCAGTGATAACGTTCGGTCTCACAGAACGACTGAATATGTTTCCCTATTCATCTGGCATGCCGCGTGTGCTACATTTTACCCTATTACGGTGTACAACACCGACATTATCACTAGCGTAATAAAAAAATGGAGCAAGTAAGTGGTGATTTTTTTTGCGTTATTTAATTTTAAAATATTGCCAGTGACCAGACTTAACTTTTAAAGCTGATGAACGAAATTAATCCATACGTTACCGAATACGATGATTCTGAGGATGAAGATGAAACAGACAAAACTGAAATATTTCACGTAGGTACGGCTTCAGAGCAACATCTCTCAGTTGCTCAGAATAATAGAGGTTCTACCTTATTTCCTTGGAAAAGGCGATACAATGAAGAACTCGTTCAGAAAACATAATTACTCATTTACCAGGAGTAACAGGCGAAGGCAAAATTCTTAAAACCTCTACAGACAATTAGCAATTCTTTATAGATGACCATATTTTCAATATTATTGTTGAAAATGCTAAGTTCAATAATTCAGCCGGCAACTACCAAAACCGAAATGCTAACCTTACTGACAAAATTGAAATAAAAACTATTTGCCAGGCGTAAGAAAAACGAATTACCTAAATGCTTCTGACCTATGACAGAATAGGTATAGCAATCGAACTATTTCGTCTGACCATGCCACTACATAGATTTAGTTTTTCAATTAAATATCCTAGATTAGGAGATAAGTTGACACGAGTTAAAATAAAAACTGGATAAATTATGTCCTATTACAGAACTAATTGGCAAATTGAATTTAAACTGCCAAAAACACTAATCTATGACAAACTGCGTCACCATAGGTGAAGAATTGGAAGCATTTAAAGGTTTTTGTGGTTTTCGTGTCTATCTTCTACATAAGCCCAATAATCAAGATTTTTGTCCTTGCTGATGTAAATATGTTCTGCACATCAAATATGGAGGTCTATGTTGGAGCACAGCCTGATGGACCGTATAATGTATCTAACAGTCCATCATGATGACTGTATAGGTTCAAAAGCTGGAGCACTTGTAATAATAAATAATGCTATATAATTCTGCAAAAGATGGGGTATATTTAGTGGATAAATGTTGCGCTAGCTGTAATACAGCTCGAGGAACAAGAAGGTGGCCCAATGTAGTTTTATATGGTGTTTTGAATGTTGCGGTCATAAATGCTTATGTTATTTATATTACAAAAAATAGTTAATCTAAAATGCCTCGCAGTCAGTTTCCAGAAGAATTGATGCTGTCTTTGTTTGGAGGAACATTTGCGAAGAAGATCATTTGACAAACGCCTTCCCAAATTAATGCGACCTAGAATAAGGGAAGTTCTGCACTTGTCTGGAGAGAATGTTCCTCCTGGATATTTTTATTGTTTCAAAAAAAAAGGAAAATAAAATATAATTGCAAGAATTACGGAGAATTTATCTGCTTAGAACATGCGACGATTGTATTGATCAATGTGAAATACAGACCGATGAAATGGATACCGGTAATAAAATGTGTATCTCCTGTACCATACTTTCTAGCTAATGTTTTTTATTCTATTTTTTTGTAAATTACACTAAAAACAGTTTTGAGATCACAGAATTACAATTTATTTCCGATTACTGCCATGTTACCTTTGCCTACTCCACTTTTATTTTGAGTGAATAAAGTTTTATGAACGTTTTTTTTTTAATTATTTTCTTCAATATTTTATATTTCTAAAGTTAGGCATATTTAGAGAACGATTTATAGGGTTGACAACACTATCGGTCTGCCAGACCTTGTAGTAAGATTTCATATTATCACTGAAAGATTTAGAGACACAGCATTCAGTGTTAGGAGAGGATGCCAAACATCTGACCTAGAAGATTTAGAGATATACAGACCTGCATAAAGCGGTATAATGACCAAGTTAAGGCTGGATTATTAATCTAATCTGTATAAAATCATGATGTTTCCAATAAACTAGGGATTTTGATCCATAGTGTTAAAATTCTTTCAAAATATAGATTATCCTTCGCATCTCCGCCATCCCTCATTACACTTTGTAGTATACAACTTTTTCCCAATCGGTACAATTTTTAGAGAAGTTATCTAAAAACATAGTGATTCAGCCGACCCTGGCTAGCCGCTCGAGCTGATGCGTCATTACAATTTTGTACCGGTCGGTGACAAGCAAGAATCCGTAAATCGGTTCTTTCTTTTGGTTTTAAAAAGAAAAATGCCTAGAAATCGTATTTCTAGTATAGTGAAGTGTTAGTGATACGTCTTGCTCGCAAAGGAGGCGAAAAAAGGGGGCAATATTCATCGGAAGAAGCGAATCAGGGGGTGAGTCCATATAAGATTATATGCCAACATTTCAAATATACATAAATACCTGGTTATTTTAAATATATAAAACAGAATCTCTCGTATAAAAGCAAACTAAATGTGTATAATAATACTAAACTGAGTATTATGAATAAATATGACACTTGTAACCCTTATTTTTTTACTTAATAAAATTGAAATGGAAAATACTCTCAAACTTCTAAAACTAACTATACTTATTAGAATAAAATAGAGTGCGAACGGGTTACAGTCAAAAATGCGAATGAAGCAGTAAACAAAAATTAAATGTGCTCACTGCGATTTGAATTATACTAACAAACTGTTATTTATATACGAGGGCATTGTTACATTTATTTGTCGTCTGTGTACAATTACACAGAATCAAACAATATATTCGGAATTGAAATATATTATATCGAAATGAATAAGTAATAAGCAACAGTTAACGTCTAATCGTACATCCTACCAAAGAAATACTATTCAATCACAAAAAGTGTTTGCATAACACAATCAAAAGGAGGAAATATATACCGGTCGGCCTGCACATTTATTAATGTTTTACATAGAATAAAACGTTTATACCATATAAAGGAATAATTATGATCCACTGACTCATGCTGCAGATCTATATGAAAATTTAAGAGTATGGCAATTACATAAGGTATTAAAATTTGAACAGAATAAACTTATTTACAGGATAATAAATAAAACTCAAAATTTAAATATTATCATAATATTTTCAAAGGATATACATAGCCACAATACTAGAGAGTTTATAGGAAATCATACTGTTATTATTACTAAAATGCAATTACCCTCAATACCAGAGTCAAAAACACTGTCTAGAGGAATAAGGACTATGTATATTGTAATTATTGCTATTACTGTATTAACAAATACTTTTCAAAAAAAAATAAATAAATAAATAAAATAAAATTTGGAGTAAGTCGAAATTAACCTCTAAAAACTAACCACAAAGGCAAGCTGACGCATAATTTACGAGCGACTAAATCCCAAGTTGGGTATTATTATAGCTTTGCATGGCCCTCCGTTGGGTTTGCTCGCAACGGAGGCTCAATCAACAAGAACTAAAAGTGCTAACCAAAACTAACCCAAAATTAAGGGAAAAAGGCGGAATGTTATCGTTCGGCTTTGTCGAAGCAATGTAATACCGGAACACATTATTTTTAAACAATTCGTGTTGACATGAGCCGTCCGGTGAGGGAAAAAATTGGAGTAAACATTGCTTGCAGGAGATGTTAATAAATAATAATAATACCTATTTACAAATTCGCATTTGCAGATGCGACTAACATTAACTAAAATTGGCCTTCACATTTGCAGATGTGAAGGGGCCCCCAACAGCCTCCACCCCAGTAGGTATATTATGTAAAAGTAGTTAGAGGCACACTATATCCCTACATTTGCCGATGTAAAGGATATATGTACTGACAAAAATAAAACGGTATAGTGCTATGTATTTGCAGATACAAAAACAAATAACCACCATACTATTGCAACTCTCTTACATAAAATCATTGCATTGGAGGTAGCGAATTATTACACTCTTGGTTTTTATTCAAAACAGAAATTACAGTATTTGCAGATACTGTAAATATGCTAAAAAATCGTTGCATTTGCAGATGCAGTCGAAAGCATAACCAGGGTTAAGCAGCAAGCAAAAAGGTGAATAGTTCGTTGTATTAGCAGATACAATCGATCGTACCCACTGTCTGCAATTGCAGTTGCAGATAGTGAACATATTCATGAACCTATTTTTCTGTTCAAAAACAGAAATTGCAGCATTTGCAGATGCTGTAAATAGGCTAATAGATCGTTGCATTTGCAGATGCAATCGATATCATAAGTAGCAAAACCAAGGAAACTCTTTTGCATTTGCAAATGCATTAGAAGATCCTCTCACGCTAGCTGAGGAAATAACTTATCCGAATCAAGACTTACCAACATCAGAAGCACCAGATGGTCCTGAACAAAGTAACGACCACCTAGCTGTGTAGGTGTAGAAAAAAAAAATCACACCTGCGAGGCCAGAACTACATACTCAGATAGTTTAGACTAAAAGAAAAAAAAAACAGTATGATAGAGAAGTATCCACCAGCTGCCAACTGCAATGTCCTCAGACCACCAAAATTAAATCTCGAAGAGAGTACTAAATTCTGCCAAGACAACTACTGTATCAATTACAGAAATAACTATAGTCCGTGGGATTAGTGCCTTAGCCTTCCTTTCACTAATTTAATTAGCCAACCGTCTGAACTAGAATACGTTCAAAATTAGCAGAAATTAAAGGTAAACAGTTCAATAATAGAGTGGGTACAGGATTATAAAATCCCTTTCAATGGGACACCACTCCGGTTAGCAAAGTAGAAGACTACATAGGACGGCAAAAATTTTAATTTCAAAATACGCATTCTTGGGGAAAACTGATCTCTTAAAGATGCATATTTCCTTATCCCTATGCACAGTAGTCAAAAAAGTTGTTAAGATTCGTTTTTTGCAACGTACTATACCAATTTAATTGTGTTTCTTTTGGTTTATGTACAGCTCCATATCTTTTCACAAAATTGAAACCAGTTGTAAGATATGTACAATTAAAGGGTATAAAAACTGTACTCTACTTAGACAATTGGCTAGTTATTGGTAATTCAAAAGAGAATTGCTTAAAAGTATAAATAAAATTACATAAACATTACAAGATTTAGGTTTTATATAAATTCCGAAAAAAGCGTAGTTATTCCCCCGAAACCATGCTCACTTTTGGGGTTTATACAAGAGAAAAGGGAGCTACTGGCAGAACAGTCTATTATCTTTACCCTGAAAAATACTAACTCACATCTCCTTGCGGAGAGAAACAACCATTGTGGATGAAAATTTCTCTGGCTGTAGGGAAATTAGGAAGTTCCTGAGAATTAAACTGATTATTTTTTATTGCAAACTATACAACAGTGAAAAAAAAAAAAAAAAAAAAAATATCGATACATATTTTTTTATTTCCACTAAAGATGAATATTACAAGAGCTATACCAGTTTTAAGTTTTGTATATATAGATATACTATGCATGGTGTGACGTAACAATTCATGTGTATTATGACGTCATAAGCACATCTCAAGGCGTTGTATCTACCTCATTTTTCGGCTTAGGGAAAAAAGAAAAAACATGTGTTCACTTATTTTTCATGGGCTATCGAAATCAGCAATAATAAAATTAAAAAAAAAAAAAGTAAATAAAAAAAAATAATTGATGAAACTTCCTCATTGTCAGGAGAGCTTTTCTATAACAAAGCGTACCTAATGAAGCGATAAAAGTGATTATTTCTTCATTGACAGATAGCGGCCTCAAACAATACGGAAATACTTACAATAAATAGGGGAATTTCTGTTTTTCTAAGCGCCAACAAATATATAATAAAACCGTAAACTTATTCTTGAGCTCCTAAACATTCAATTGTCTTCGGAGTCATCCTACTCAAACAAAAGACGAAGCGGTTATAAAACGGTTTCTCAATGGAACATTTAACATAAGACCCCGAAAATCAATATACTCATTACTTGGGATTCCTACCCAGTTCTACAGCCCTTAAAGAGCATGTACCCTCACGAATTCTTAAATCTACAAATCTAACTTTAAAGCTAGTAACACTCTTAATACTAATAACGGCACACAAATCACGGACAACCCGGAAGTAAAAATAGACAATATTTTTAAATATGAATACATAATTGAAATCAAATTCCCGGATAAAATAACAGCTAACAGTGGCTTAAACAGGCTTCAACCTAGTTTGATATTACCTTATTTTATTAATCAACCTGAATTATGTATAGCCACACTATTAGAGACTTACATAGAACGCACAAAAGGAAAAAGGGTGCTACCAGTCAATAAAAGGTGAATAGTTCGTTGTATTAGCAGATACAATCGATCGTACCCTCCACTGTCTGCAATTGCAGTTGCAGCTAGTGAACATACCTATTTTTTTGTTCAAAAACAGAAATTACGGCATTCACAGATACTGTAAATATGCTAATAGATCGTTGCATTTGCAGATGCAATCGATACCACAAGTAGCAAAACCAAAGAAAATGTAATACTCACTCATAAAAAGCCCTATCACCCAGACAGCAGTCAAACCATTAGCAGATGGGTCAAGTTAATACTAAAAGCCAGCAGTATAAACACGGAAATCTTTGGGGCACACAGCACGCGACACGGGGCAACTTCAGCAGCTCAAAGAATGGGAGTTACATTACAAACCATTCAGAAGACAGCTGGCTCGACAGAAAAATCAAAAGTATTCTCGAAATTCTATAAAAAACTTGGCGTGGGTAATCCCACTGGATTGGCATCTTGTTTATTGAACCATAAATTCTAAGGAATCATAAATATTAAGCTACAATTATAACTTACTTACCAACTTGTTATCATATTACATAAGAATATTGGTATAGTATTAAAAATAAGTTAAAGGTTAATATCAGCTAAGCGTTAAACATGATATATGTACCCTCATGATGTGTGTTATTAAATCTAATGGTTATAAATTTGAATTTTAGTTTATAAAAAGGGCCTTACAAATCTAGGACTACAGAAAACTCGCAATTTTCAGTTAATGTAGATTACATCGCAAATACTTTAAACATCTACAAAGTGTAATGAGGGATGGCGGAGATGCGAAGGATAATTACAAGATCAATCGACTTACCTGTAAGGAAGATCGATCGGAA
>MU186211.1:73465-94827 GCA_016904865.1 Pissodes strobi | reverse complement strand
AACCTTTGCAAATAATTAAATTTGCACACAATAATATTTAGTCAAATCACTAACACCCTGTAAAGTATACAGCTGTTTTACAAACAAGAGTCTTCAGGAGATAATTTAGTCAAAACAATTTACACCCTGTAAAGTATGCAGCTATTTTGCAAAAAATAAGGAGTCCATGATTGCAGTCTTAATTAAATAGGTCCACGCCCATATTAAAATATATACTGTTGGCTCACAGCCTTTTAATCGCTTAAGTGATGATAGAATTTAGTGAATAGCCCACGGCTATCCCTCAGAAAGTATGGCCCACGGCGTTAATGCCAAATATGTTTTGCCATAACATCCTGTAAAGTATGCAGCTATGTTGCAGACAATAGTCTGCGGGTGATATTTTAGTCAAAACAGCTAACAGGCTGTAAAGTACACAGCTATTTTGTAGACAATAGTCTGCGGGTGATGTTTTAGTCAAAACAACTAACACACTGTAAAATATACAGCTATTTTGCAGAAAATAAGGAGTCAGTCCATGATAGCAATTTTAATTAAATAGGTCCACGACCATACTAGAAATATATAATGTTTTTTGTCCCTATTGGAATTGATTATTGCTGCATAAACAGGGGAAATATTATACACACAAAATGTATCTGATTATCATTTGGCGGTGACAAGTTTGAAGTTGGCATATTAAACGATCACTTCTTAGAAAGTCAATAGCCAACCTTTAGTGGAGAAGTCGAATGGTTAGGTCCTCGACCCTAGGCTTAATCAATTAATAATTTATAATAAAAATAATATTATTTTTTTTTTGTATTGCGAAGCCCTCGGCTTAAACCTATTCTTTTTCTATGCCCTCGGCAAGAATTTTTCGATTGAGTGCTATTTGTATGCAAATTATAATACCCTCGGCCTATGCACAATCTAACTCAATCTAACCAACTCTTTGTTAGAAAGTCGAATAGTTAGGTCCTCGGCCCTAGGCTTAATCAATTAATAATTTATAATGAAAATAATATTAAGAATTTTTTGTATTGTGAAGCCCTCGGCCTAAATCTATTCTTTTTCTATGCCCTCGGCAAGAATTTTTCGATTGACTGCTATTTTGTATAATATGCAAATTATAAGGCCCTCGGCCTACGCCCTATATAACTCAATATGGCCAACTCTTTGTGGGGAAGCCGAATAGTTAGGTCCTCGACCCTAGGCTTAATCAATTAATAATTTATAATAAAAATGATATTAAATA
Organism: Pissodes strobi; assembly: GCA_016904865.1. Taxonomy (NCBI): domain Eukaryota; kingdom Metazoa; phylum Arthropoda; class Insecta; order Coleoptera; family Curculionidae; genus Pissodes; species Pissodes strobi. The sequence continues at coordinate 93,590 of MU186211.1, read as the reverse complement.
TTTTTTTTTGTATTGCGAAGTTCTCGACCTAAGCCTATTCTTTTTCTATGCCCTCGGCAAGAATTTTTCTATTGAGTGCTATTTGTATGCAGATTATAAGGCCCTCGGCCTATGCACTATCTAATTCAATTTAACCAACTCTTTGTGGAGAAGTCAAATATTTAGGTCCTCGACCATAAGCTTAACTAATTATTAATCTATAATAAGAATAATAATAACAATTTTTTGTATTGCGAAGCCCTCGGCCGGGACGTATTCTTTTTCTATTGCCCTCGGCAAGAAAAGAAAAATTGATCGAGTGCTATTCGTACGCAAATTACAAGGCCCTCGGCCTATGTATTTTAATTTCTATTTCTCTTGGTTAGGTCAACGTATTGTGCCCTACTGAAAAACTGCATGAATATGAATTTAATAAGCCCTCGGCTGTTATGCAAGGTTTTTTAATTATTCTAATTACTTAAAATAGTCTAGTTGTAATTAGTGAGCTTACGTAAACAAATGAAAGACCGAAAATAAAAAAATGATTATGTTCTATTAAATGAAATCCAGCTATTTTATTTTTAATCTCATGTCTAAACTTTACATTTCACGTACTCGGTACAGACTACTTCTTTTACCTCTCTATACCCTAGCTAATATGGCCCCGGGGCCTACTACTTTTTGCACTACTCAGTTTTTTGGTTTTCGTGAAACCCGATATTATACTTGTTTTTTTTTTTTTTTGTGACAACAAACCGCCCAGATAGCAGTCTCTTAATTTAGCCACAAACATTTGTATTATATATATTATTTTTTAACAAAACCTAATCTTACACAAACCTCAATACAACTTACCAACTGTACATTGTATCATTGTACGTAGATATTTGGCCCTCGGCCTACTATATAGGAAATTGATTAACCTAAACAAGCATAAACGAACCCCAAGACAACTAATCAGCGACAATTTATTGTTCGTAAATATTAAGCCATCGGACTAGTTCTATATAGACAATTTATTAACACTTACTTGAGGAACTGAACAATATATTTTCCCTTCTTTTCGTCATTTTATTTCACAAACACAAAACAAAACACGATTTTTGAACGTATTCGAAGGATACGTAAAACAGAATGAGTAAGCATGGAAGTGCGATAGCAGACTCGGGTTGCGGATAAAAAACTTTATGCTTTAAAAACGTATCGATGGGTATGGTGATTCAGAAACTACAATGTAATCATATCGGAAGACAAGTGATGGAAAATCAATTTTAATAGATGTTATTAGTTGGGTTAGTCACCAAATCAACTTTCAGTTAGTTTCTCTTATAGCCTTAACTTATTTTAGATATTTGAACCTGTTCCGATACGTTATAAACAATTTTAATAGATTTGGTTACTTTGGATTAGTCATCCACTCAACTTGCGATAAACTTCACGTAGTTTCAACTTATTTTAGTCATTTGAACCGGTTCGGATACGTTATAATCAATTTTAATACGTTTGGTTAGCTTGGGTTAGTTGTTGATTCATCTTTCGGTTAGTTTCACTTATTCTCAACTTATTTTAGTTATTTAAAGCGGTTCCGATACGTTATAATAAATCCTAATAGATTTGGTTAGTTTGGGCTAGTCGTCCAATCAATTTTCGATTAGCTTCACATACTTTCAATTTATTTTAGTCATTTGAACCAATTCCGATACGTTATAATAAATTTCAATAAATTTGGTTAGTTTGAGTTAGTTTGGGGACGACTACAATCAACTTTCGACTAGCTTCACTTAGTTTCAACTTATTTTAGTCATTTGAACCAGTTCCGATACGTTATAATCTATTTTAATAGGTTTGGTTCGTTTAGGTTAGTCGTTGATTCATCTTTTGGTTGGTTTCACTTATTCTCAACTTATTTTAGTCATTTAAAGCGGTTCCGTTACGTTATAATAAATTTCAATAGATTTGGTTAGTTTGGGTTAGTTTGGGGGCGACTACAAGCAACTTTCGACTAGCTTCAATTAGTTTCAACTTATTTTAGTCATTTGAACCTGTTCCGATACGTTATAATCAATTTTAATTGATTTGATTACTTTGGATTAGTCGTCGATTCAACTCTCGGTTAGTTTCACTTAGTCTTAACTTATTTTATTCATTTGAACCAGTTCCGATACGTTATAATCAATTTTAATCGATTTGGCTAGTTTAAGTTAGTCGTCTATTCAACTTTCGGTTGGTTTCACTTAGTCTCAACTTATTTTAATCATTTGAACCGGTTCCGAGGCGTTATAATCAATTTTAATAGATTTGGTTAGTTTCGGTTAGTCGTCCAATCAACGTTCGGTTAGTTTCACTTAGTTTCAACTTATTTTAGTCATCTGAATCCATTTCGATACATTATAATCAATTTTAATAGATTTGGATAGTTTGGGTCAGTCGTCGATTCAACTTATGCTAGTCATATAAAGCGGTTCCGATATGTTCTAATGATTTTATTACATTTGGTTAGTTTGGGTTAGTCGTCGATTGACCTTTCGGTTAGTTTCACATAGTCTCAACTTATTTTAATCATTTGAACCGGTTCCGTTACGTTATATTCAATTTTAATAGATTTGGTTAGTTTGGGTTAGTAGTCCAATCAACTTTCAGTTAGCTTCACTTATTCTCAACTTATTTTAGCCATTTGAAGCAGTTCCGATACGTTATAATCAATTTTAATAGATTTGGTTAGTTTGGGTTAGTGTTCAATTAACTTTCGGTTAGTCTCACTTATTCTCAACTTATTTTAGCCATTTGAAATGGTTACAATACCGACGTCATTATCAATTCTAATAGATGTGGTTAGTTTGGGTTAGTCGTCGATTTAACTTTCGCTTACTTTCACTTATTCTCAACTTATTTTAGTCATTTAAAGCGGTTCCGATTCGTTATAATCAATTTCAATAGATTTGGTTGGTTTGGGTTAATCGTCGATTCAACTTTTCATTAGTTTCACTTTGTCTCAACTTATTTTAATCATTTGAAACGGTTCTGATACGTTATAATCAATTTTAATAGATTTGGTTAGTTTCGGTTAGTCGTCCAATCTACGTTCGGTTAGTTTCACTTAGTTTCAACTTATTTTAGTCATCTGAATCGATTTCGATACATGATAATCAATTTTAATAGATTTGGATAGTTTGCTTTAGTCGTCGATTCAACTGTCGGTTGGTGTCAGTTATTTTCAACTTATAAGAGTCATATAAAGCGGTTCCGATACGTTATAATGATTTTTTTACATTTGGTTAGTTTGGGTTAGTCGTCGATTGAACTTTCGGTTAGTTTCACATAGCCTCAACTTATTTTAATTATTTGAACCGGTTCCGTTACGTTATATTCATTTTTAATAGATTTGGTTAGTTTGGGTTCGTAGTCCAATCAACTTTCGGTTAGCTTCACTTATTCTCAACTTATTTTAGCCATTTGAAGCAGTGCCGATACGTTATAATCAATTTTAATAGATTTGGTTAGTTTGGGTTAGTGTTCAATTAACTTTCGGTTAGTTTCACTTATTCTCAACTTATTTTGGCCATTGGAAATGGTTACAATACCGACGTCATTATCAATTCTTATAGATGTGGTTAGTTTGGGTTAGTCGTCGGTTCAACTTTCGCTTACTTTCACTTATTCTCAACTTATTTTAGCCATTTAAAGCGGTTCCGATACGTTATAATCAATTTCAATAGATTTGGTTAGTTTGGGTTAATCGTCGATTCAACTTTTGATTAGTTTCACTTTGCTTCAACTTATTTTCATTATTTGAATCGGCTCTGATACGTTATAATCAATTTTAATGGATTTGGTAAATTTGGGTTAGTCATCCAAACAACTTTCGTCTAGTTTCATTTAGTCTCAACTTATTTTAGTTATTTCAACCGGTTCCGATACCTTATAATCAATTTTAATAAATTTAGTTAGTTTGGGTTAGTCGTCGAATCAACTTTAGGTTAGTTTCACAGTGCCAAAATATATTTAATATTTACAAAGCATTCCATTATCGTTATATAATATTGTCAACTAACATAAAATCATACAGTGGAAAGTTTGAACTTAACCTTGAATCGCAATTATAAATTGTTGTTAATTAAAGTATAAACTGTTATGATTAACCTTGTTGACAATACAAAACCATACTCGAATTAGAGGTCAAAGTTTGATATAAAAACCTGTGCAGCAGCCCATACCGGCAGACTTTGATCTCCAGTGCGAATTACCGAAAGGGAAAAGCCCCTCTGGTAGATCAAAGCTCTCACTTTTAAAAAAGACCTATCAGTGCGAATTACCGAAAGGGAAAAGCCCCTCTGATCAGGCACGGTTAAAAAAGACCTATCAGTGCGAATTACCGAAAGGGAAAAGCCCCTCTGATCAGGCACGCCTTAAAAGTGAATCAGTGAAAATTAATAACGCCATAAGGCAAAGTGCTATTTAAATTAACTACAAATAAAAAAACAAACGACGTAAGCTAAAACTTTCATCCACCAAACAATCGATCTGCCCTTCTGTCGCCCTTTCTTTTTGCTATCCGCCGGTCAATATATATTGACAAGTGGTGGAGGAAGCCGTTTCGACCCCCGTACACAGGACCAAGGACCCGTCGAGGAGATAAGCTTTTTCCAGATAGACCCCTGATCCAGCTAAAAATAACATTTTGCATTAATCCAAGCCGTCTATATTTTTTATAGCCGTGGTGACCCACGAGATTGTTTTCTGTACCAGTTTTCTTTGAGATTTTTTGGAAATCATAACAATTGGCCTTGTTGACCATTTGGTGTGAGCACCAGTATTAAATAGCCATCTTCTTTTAAATAAATCTTACAACTAAGATCTAGCATCACGCAGCGGCACGGAGGCCAGAGAAGAAAACTACATCTTCAAGACAGTTGGACCGTAACAAGAGTAAGAAAAATCAGTACATGCATAGAATGGACCAATGGACCAAGCCATCACCAAGTGATAATCAGAAAGAAGACAGAGAGGCCAATAATGAAGCAAAGCAATTTCAGTTAATTATGCGAGGGGCAAAAGACGCGATGGCAATATATAAGAAAGAGGATAACCAACAAAAAATTAAGAGTAGTGCCATTATGGACAAAAAAAGGGGCGTACAGTTAGAAGAACAACTACTAGCAATTTTTGGTGAAAAAAGTTGCGTGAAATTAAAATTTTAAACACGCGTAACAATCACAAATACCTTAGATAATAGAGAAAATAACAATTAGTCGGAGGCACAAGCTAATAGAAAAAGGAGCAGAAGAAAGAAGTTTGAAAGAAGTAGGTAATATGGAAATAAAGGAGAAAATAAGAAATGAGTATATACAGAACGTATAAAGAATTTTGAACCCAACTGTGTCAGATAAATACCTTATAGGGAAAATCACAAGTCAGACACTTGGAAAGCAAAATATACGAGGAACTGAAATATGAAATTAGAGTTTCATAAAAAAGTATATATAAACATAAAGAAAATATATAAGGAAATATTAAACCAGTGAATTAAAGATGAATATCGCCAAATATAGGGAAAGTTATACAATACTATTATCTAAGGTACTACTGTAACAGAAACTAACTAAATACAAAAAAAAATATACATATAAAAATTAAGCAAAAAGTAACCAGAAACTAAGTAAATGCAATGAAACCAGAAACTAAGTAAGACGCAACCAAAAACTAAGCAAATACAAGGAAACCAAAAACTAAGGAGAAAGCAGAAACTAAGTAACTAAGAAGAGGATTCAGAGCACACAGCGGACGATAGTACAGAGGATACGGATATACAATTAGTTATACAAGAGGCAGAAAAAGAAAAACGTGAGAAAGATAAGGGGCAACAAAACAGTAATAAAATTGAGAAAAATGAAAGTATACATAAAAAAGAGGGCGAGGACCTCGAAAGAAGACTATTAGCAATTTTGGGGAAAGACAATAATAAAATTGAGAGTAGTGAAGGTATGGACAAGAAAGAAGACGAGGACTTCGAAGGAAGACTGTTAGCGATTTTAGGGAGAAAATAATTACAAGGCACAAAGTATCTACAAACCCAGGTGTCAATGATAAATACCTTACATATTAGGAAAAATCATAATAAGACACTTAGGAGTGCGAAAAACGTAGCATAGAGATATAGACAAATATAAGATACATTTAAAATGGAAACAATATGTACTTGAAGTAGAAAATAGAGTACATAGATATTAGAATGGAAAATAGAGTACATAGATATTGTATATACTTAGAGTAAAAAATAAAGCACAAAGAAAAATATGAGAGGCACTTAGAGAAACAAACAGAGATATATTGGAAAAATGGAACTAGAATTTGGAACGCAAGTGTTATTGACAACTATCTAAACTACTAGAGAAAGGCATAATAAAAACATGAACGCGTCCAAATAGATGATATAGAAAGTTAATATAGAGAAAAATGAAACTAGAAAAATTTAGTTCATATATGGGAATAATAAAGTATAAATGGAGAGATGAAACTTTAGTAAAGTTATAATGAGAACGCAATTGTTTTCGATTAATACCATACAGGGAAAGTCATAGAAAAACATATGAGCGTTTCGAGTAAGGAGAAACTAGGAGAAATACGTAAAAAGAAGTTTAAAGAGAAACTAGGTAGAAGACGAGCTAATGACTTAAAACGGACTTGGGTAGTGATGAATATCTTATCGAGAAAATCACAACACTTAAGGCCACGGAGCATTGAAAGTTTAGAATATGTACATAAAAATCAGCTGATAGATTAAGAAATATACTAGTAAAAATAGGATATAAATAGTGTAAAATAATGAACACATAAACGCCGGATACTGAGATATAAACATATGGCAAACAGTAATATATATGGAGATAATAAAATAATAAACGCGTCACAGTTATATACATACCAGAACTCTACATGAGCGCACTGGGATCCGGAAAGATAGGAACCATATATAGGACAATGAAGGCAGCGTCACGATGTCCAAAGAAAAAAAGGGGGACCTAGAAAGAAAAAATGTTGTAAAATAATGCAGTGAAAGAAATAAAGGCAAGACACGCCGTCCACACAAAAGGTGTATATAGTAAAATTAAAACCCCATACAGGGAACAATACAAAATTATAATAATATAATAATAATGGGAAAAACAGAAATATACACAATGAGGAAATACTCTTCTTAGATTCAATTTTCTGGAGATCGTACACTTCAGCTAGAGACAAGACGAAGATGACTAGATAGAAAAGAATACGAATGCAAAATTTTAAAATATATGGAGGAATAATCAACAGCATTATAAATGAAAATAAATAATTTAATTATGAGATAACTCACCTAAAGGTGCCTGCAAGTTCCATATACCACAAAACCATTTCACGAAGCCTCGGTGGAGGACTTGAAAGCTCACAGGTACCATAGCGCTCACTGGTACCACAGATGTCATTGGTCCTCACTAATAGTCATCACTAAGATTGGGGATGATGGATATATTGTTACGCATTCTGAAGAGGGCATGGAAATAATCTGTATGGAACTGATCACTCCAATGCAGATCTACAAAACGTCAGCTACAGGTGCACTAAGAACAACATCAAGTAAAGAATTGCTACAGAAATCAAGCAATCAGAAACGTCATCCAATAATAAATGGACACAGTATCATGGTTATATGGAACAGTATGCTATCATTTGCAGTAATATACATAATATTTCACAAACTCAAGCCAACACTACCCTTATTAGCAACCCCTGTACATGCAGCAATTGAAATCATGCACGATATACTATTTAAAATAACCTGTAGCATATTTCTAATATTCCTAATATATCTATTATTTAAATTATATAGATACTTACGCAATACGACCAGCTCCACCAGCACAAACCACTCCCCCACACCACAGGATGGATACACGTTAAGGATAGAAAATCAAAACTCAGACGATAGCCTAAATTGCATATTTCAAAAGACTGCGGCAGTCGACCCGAGCAATGGAATATCAACATGACCTGCTTACTATTTCTGCTGACGATACAAAGTAGTATAAATACGTATCATATCATATTATAATATTTAGAAATAATAGGTTAGCTGTAATTAAAATTATCGTAATATATTATATACTGAAATACGAATAGATATACCTAGGACTGCCAGATAATCAAAAGAATTATTTTTAATACGAGGGATTTACAACAAATAATAAATAAGAATCTGAAATATGGTGATAGATAATCAAAATCTAATAATGATAACACGGAAACATTTTATAATATACATATATGGTAGGACGCCTAAATCTGACCACAACCGTCATATGTTGCTATTGTATTTGGCAACTAAAAAATTGATTGATTGTTATTAAATTAGTTATTAGTTAATTATTAAAACAAACCTTTCTTTTGTTCCATGTAAGCAAAAACCACAGGGTCAAGCAACATACAGAGTCCACAACACTCCGAGACTAATACCGGGTGGACAAAACTGAGCCACGACACGAAGTGGACAACAAGTAACATGAATGGGCAAACTATTGCATCCAGCCAGAACGTCTTGGACCGAGTAGAGATCAGTACGGCCGGGTTGTGATAGTGTTAATTTAAGGTTGAATGCAAAATGTAAAAAATATATATATATATGTAGTAAGGGAATAGCATATCTGGTAATAAACTCCGGAGGCCGTCGTTTTCTGGAAGGGGGGCATGTGTCAACTAACATAAAATCATACAGTGGAAAGTTTGAACTTAACCTTGAATCGCAATTATAAATTGTTGTTAATTAAAGTATAAACTGTTATGATTAACCTTGTTGACAATTCAAAACAATACTCGAATTAGAGGTCAAAGTTTGATATAAAAACCTGTGCAGCAGCCCATACCGGCAGACTTTGATCTCCAGTGCGAATTACCGAAAGGGAAAAGCCCCTCTGGTAGATCAAAGCTCTCACTTTTAAAAAAGACCTATCAGTGCGAATTACCGAAAGGGAAAAGCCCCTCTGATCAGGCACGGTTAAAAAAGACCTATCAGTGCGAATTACCGAAAGGGAAAAGCCCCTCTGATCAGGCACGCCTTAAAAGTGAATCAGTGAAAATTAATAACGCCATAAGGCAAAGTGCTATTTAAATTAACTACATATAAAAAGTAAACTACGTAACTAAATATTCAGCCAGACCAAATACACTATCCGCCCGTCAATCTAATTGTAACAGCCCTTCAGGCCAGCTCTCCCTCTCTCTCGCTGCTGTTCGTGGATAACATTTTCGCGAGGAATATCCCAGGGGACTTACGAGATATGCATTCCCGAATATTTTGGTAATACTTACAACCTTCTATACTCAACCTGAAGTTAATAAACCAAGCCTTTTTTACACCGAGTGTTTCTATCCATCTCTCCCAACTACCTATATCTGAGCTCCGTCTTCTGAAAGAGCACAGCGCAACTACTGCAACGAAGTCAGGTCCATAGGCAACAAGCGGTAGGAGCGTATATGTGACAATATGTACTTATAAAAAAAATCTGACACCTAGACGTGTTTTCCGGTCTTGTCGCCTCCTTCACCTAATTTTATTAACATATCTATTCACTAATCCGACTATAGATCTTTTCTATTTGCCTTTGTATTTTTCATTGCTTCGTATATATTTCCACCGAAGTCCGAATAAAATATTAAAATAGAAATAAAATTAACGATTTTCACAAATCCGACTCTGTTCTGAACACTCTGCCACAGAAAATATAGTGACACAACTATATTTTCTGTGCCGAAAGCACAGAAAATATTGTGTAACTATATTTTCTGTGACTCTGCCTACATACGAACGACTGATTAAACTAAAACGCTCCACATGCTGCCAACAATCTGCGGATTTTCGGCGGCTGGCAGAAAATATTTGGAGGAGTGGAGCTACTAGTTTACATATACTTTGGTATAAGTGTCGAATCGGAATCCATCATCTTTTCGTACTATTACTGAATTTTTAAATTCTTTGGAATATTCTTGTACAAATTGTAATAATTGTATATCTAAATACGATTATGTTAATAAAAAGTACACCACATCGCAATAAGAAAGTAATAACACGTAACAAAGTTCCTTATAGAGATATTATATGGCTATAGAACTTATTAATTGAGACTTATCTCAACTGAGAGAATTTGTCAAGTACAATAGTACCGGTACTGTATTTGTGACAGTTATTCGTTTTATTTTTATTCTGTTACGCCTATGATGGGCATATTTTAGATTAAAGCGAAGACCAACAGAAAAAAAAAACAGAAACTTGACCTATACGACCTGTTTGAACGACCGAAGCTCGCAAGAATTTCAACTTGCCATTTAAAATGTGAAACTTGTATACAAACGCTTGGCTACTTTAGGCAATTTTTGCTTGCACTATTGCAGATAAATGCATACTTACTGCAATCTTAAATCAATCGGGGCTTTCACTAACACACATACATAAGCGGCTTTGTATATAAAAACACTCCTTTAACGACAGTTATTTCGTAGTAATTAGTATTTGGTTGGCTGATTCTTTAAATCAGAGTTAATTGTATAAAAAGCAAAGTCCAAAGGGAACGATATAAAATTATTCGATCCGGTTCGATGCTGGATATCGACATTTTAGTGGTAGCGCGACATCTCTACTTCCGAACGTTTGTTTTTTTGATATGATTCAGGGCGGAATCAATTGTTGCTGAATTGTCGGAATCTGCATCAGGGTTTACGGGAAGCTTAAGCTAAGCCTTATTATTAGTTTTTTTTTGCTAATAACAATCCATATTCCCTTAAAATATGTTTATAATCATTAGCGGTGCCAAATTGTGATAGTGTTTCCTAAAAATATATATATTTTTAACTATATTATTTTAAAAGCTATTTATTGCGAAAAATTGGCCGTAGAGGATTTTTTGAGCGACCGTATCGGTCGCCAGATCTAAAGCCGTTGGGGGACATCAAAATTATGTTAATAAAAAAGCATTGTTTGGAGGTCAATGTTTTTTACTAGTACGATAAACTTCGCAACACCACATCAAATTAGCCTTTATTTAATAGCAGTGAGACGCAAAGCCTGGTTTACATCCATTTCAGTAATACCATCTCTTCGCGTTTCAATTCATAGTTTTAGTCTCTCCATTTGGAAGGCGGAGTAATAAAAGGGATAAGCGCCCTAAGCGTCAGTTTATTCCGCCAGGTCTAGTTAGTCTAGTGATCAGATTCTGCGTTTGGAACGTAGACGATCCGCGTTCCATTCCCGTCGGAGGCAAGATATCTTTTCTTTATTTTTTTAAGGTTATGTGTGTTTCTTTTTGTAAATTTGGGTTAGTTTTGTCTGCGTTATAAGAAGGTTATATATCTGGAGCGAGCGAAGAGGTAACAGTACTCTAAAGTGACGTTAACCCAGCAATCAGAAGCGGCTAATATAGTGGCGTAAGACTGTAAAGGTTCGTATTATGCCCCAGTGGATAATAAACCAATACCTCTTACAGAAAGGACTGACGGCTTACGCGTGACGTCATCAAATCTAGGCAAATGTTAATTGCAGGCGTATATGTAAATATGCAATGATTGGTGAATTAACGTCACTTAAGAGTACTGTTAACTTGTCGCTCGCTCCGGGGTACGACCAGACAAAACTAACTGAAACGAACCTAAATTTACAAGAAGAAACACACATAACCTTAAAAAAATAAAGAAAACGTATCTTGTCTCCGACGGGAATTGAACGCGGATCGTCTAGTTAGTCTAGTGATCAGATTCTGCGTTTGGAACGTAGACGATCCGCATTCAATTCCCATCGGAGGCAGGATTATTGCGACGCGCTTTCTATGAAATAAACTTTTTATTTTCTTTTTTATTATTTGTTTTTATGAAATAAATTAAAAGATGTTCAATGCTCATGGAACTATGACAAGTTCCACCGAGATTAGTATTAGTGTACACTTACCGAATTCGACCAGATCTCCTTCGTTAAAATAAACACCCGGCAGGGTCGGAATGCAAGGCCTTGTAGCAAGTTGTCAAGTGAGCGCTCAATTTGCCCGCTGCTCAATTAACCGGAGAAAGGTCCATTAGGCGTCACCTAGTTCGTTACAAACCAAACTGGAGATCCCCGGGTTATTCGTGGAACCTGCTGCAAGACCTCCGCTCCTAAAGGCAAACCTTGCTGGTAAGAATCGCAAAAAAGTTACTACCAGATTACTCACAAAGCTGCAAAATTACGTTTAGTACATTGTGGAACCAAATAAAACGCCCCAGAAACAATACTATCTCTTTATTTGATAAAGAAAATAAAAAAAAACGAAATAGGCAGCAAGAATAGCCCTGAATGAGAGTAAAAAAAAGTTGTAAATTGCAATTAGCGATTTGGAAATTTATATCTATAAATCATGATACGACACCGACAATTTTAGGCAGTTCAAAACTAATGAACTAACAATGAAATTATAACTATTAAATACCATTATTTATCTGAGGTTGACCAAAACTCTTTGTTGTTAAGGGTGGATAATGGAATTAATGAATCAGCACCAGTCAAATGCTCCGGAGGAAAAAACTAAAGTTGAGTTTAGTCTACCACGCGGGATCGTGATCACATACACCGCAGAGATAAAAGGGGCGCAAATACAACCAGAGTTACGTTACCAACTCCAAAAGATACAATTATTTCATAACAAACATTTAAAACTAAAATAATTTAGCAGTTCGCTTGCATAGAAATTTCACCGTCAGGTGCCCACGGACGGCTTGTTCCGGAACCCAGCTGGGCGGCCGACCCTCCGACGTCCAACATGTCTAGCTGGTCCAATGGTCTGTCCGGTTACCCCCGGTAAGCAAGTTCCACTAAGCCAAAGCTACAGCAGTTCAGCCAGGTGGGTGGGCCACCCCGTTCCCACCTGGTGAAAGGACTTCAAATTCTCGCACGGTGGTAGGACCCTAGGAAAGAAAACATGCCCTAGTAACGAGTCACAGCGATATGTCAATCGATTTCTATTATATACTATCTTTCAAAAAAAAATAATTTAGCAGTTTCAAATGTTAGATTCAATAGACATGGTATTCCCCATTTTTATTTTAAATCAAATTTCAAAAATGAATCATAAATTAAAGAAAACAAAGAATAAATGAGAAAAGAGCACCCTCGTAGTAATATATTAGAGCAATCGAAATATATTACAATTATAGCTTAACTTAAAAACAAAAAGATTAAGTTCGCCCAAAGGAAGCCGACATCATCAGCTAAAAATAATATTACAGCCCTTTAGAAAGAGGAAATAAGCAGTCCACAAATAAGGACCGAGTTTGGCACAGCAAAATAAACATAAATAATCGTTGAGAACAGTAAATAACAGCAATAGAACAAAATAAAAGATAAATGACTGAAATTAAATAGATTGTTCCTAGTCTGGTACAAATAAAATTAATACCATAACGATAAAAGAATTCAAGTAAGATCTAAATAACGAACAAAAGGTACTGAAAATAAACTTTAATGAAGTATAACTAACCCAAACTAACCCAAACCAACCTAAACAAATTTGTCAAATAAATGGTCTGAGTGACCCTCCAATATTATTATCAAATAAAAAGCATAACTTTTCCCGAATTTTAGTAATTCAAGAGAAAAGTTCAAGTACGATACACATAGCGAAACAAAAGCACTAAAATAGACTTAAGTAAAACCATCGTACTAGACAAATTTGGCAAATAAATGGTCCGAACGACTTTTCAATATCAAAATAAAAAAAGGCATGCCTGTACCTTTAATTTAATAAATCGGGAATAAAGTTCAAAACAGTAAACAGCAATGAACGAAAATACGCGATAATAACTGCATTAAATAACACGATAGGATGGCGACTTACCTTCGCAATGGAAACTAATAATAAACAAAACTGCATAACCTAAACATTAACAACCGAATTTCCCGGTTTAGTGTCCAATTAATAGTAAACTACTCGCATAAATCACTAGAAGTTAATTGCAAGATTAATAGTTAAAATTCAAGATAAAAACAATAATTCCCCATTGCATTGATTCCAACTTCAGTACTGCAATAAATTCAATGAAATTAGCAGTTTAAGCATTAATCGAAACTTATGGCTTATCGTTTAAATAAAATGGTTAAATTTTACACTCGTTGCCAAACCGCCTCAGAAAGGTCAAGTAAATCGAACTACTAAAATAACCGAAAATCTACATTATATTTCGTCGGAAATAAAATAAAATGAATAATTTGGCTGATCGTAAAACCCAAGAATTACAACAGGACCGGCTGCAGAAAATTTTTCAAGATCAAGCAGATAAAAAGCAAGCGGATCGCGAAGAGGATGAACGTAGAAGGCAAGCGGATCGGGAAGAAGATGAACGTAAAAGGCAAGCAGAACAGGACCGGCTTCAGAAAATTTTACAAGACCAGGAAGATAAAAGGCAAGCAGAACAGGACCGTCTTCAGAAAATTTTTCAAGATCAGGAAGATAAAAGGCAAGGAGAACAGGACCGGCTTCAGAAAATCTTAGAAGACCAGGAAGATAAAAGGAAAGAAGAACAAGACCGGCTTCAGAAAATTTTACAAGATCAAGAAGATAAAAGGCAAGCGGAACGGGAAGAGGATGATTGTAGAAGGCGAGCAGAACAGGACCAGCTTCAGAAATGGATGCATGATGTGATTGTAGGCGAGCAAGGAAAATTACAGAAAATATTGGACGGGCAAAATGAGAAATTTGAAAAAGAAGTAAACAATATACAAAAAGCGGGACGTACAGAAAGAAATGAAAAATCTACAAGCAGAAGTTACCAGACTAAAACATCAAGTACCCACCGCCTCAGGACAAAACATCAAACCTCTAACGTATGACGGTCAAACATCGTGGACAATGTACAGAAGGCAATTTGAAGCCGCTGCTGTTGCTAACGGTTGGAATAACGAAGAAATGGCTACATCACTAGTGGATGCGCTTCGTGGATCTGCCCTGGAACTATTACAGACTATTCCCAGCCAACAGGGGAAATATGACATACTTGCAGCTGCCCTAGAGAGACGATTTGGAGACCAACATAGAAGACAACTGTATCAGGCACAGGTTAAGTCCCGACATCAGAAGCCTGGTGAAAACCTGCAAGAGTATGAGGCAGACATTAGACGTCTCATTCAATTGGCCTACCCGGGAGTGACAGAGGAATTTCAAGAGGAACTTGCAGCTTGGTGCCCAATATTTCGTGGATGGTATTAGAGATCCAGAAACTCAGAAAATAATACGCCTAGCCAAATTTGATAAGAGCAGCGAAGCTTTGGGTCGAGCCCTGGACTGTAGATGTGGCAGGACTGGGCATTTCAAAAGAGACTGCCGAGTACAACTACGGTCTAGATCTCAATCCAGAGACCCTAGGGCCTCCAAGTCAAATCAGGAAAACTTCAATTAGTCAACATTGCGGGGCGGGTGTTGGCTAAGGAAGATAAAGCCCCCAGGATCGTCTCCATAAAAAGCCTAGGAAAAGCCGCCGACAATCTAACTATAACGGAAGAGCCATAACAATTACTGTTGACACTGGTGCGGCGGTATCTTTGATAAGGTCCAACAGGGTAAATAGAGTAGAAGTTCTACCCATATCAAAGAATATAGTTTTACGTACTGTTACCGGTGAGACAGCTTAAGTACTTGGGAAAATGGATATCGAACTTCAACTTGGAAGAATTAAATTACACCACACAGTGTTAGTAGCCGACATAGATGACGAATTTATTTTGGGAATGGATCTCATCGGCCAACATGGATTCTCTTTTGACAGCAAGCTTAATCTTCTGAAGATTGGCACCGAAGAGTTTATCCTTACCAAAACAGACGATGGCACACCGACTAAAGTAGTGGCGGCATGTACTGTCAGAATAAGCGGTAATACCGAGCAGATCATTTTTGGGAAATTGGAGAAGGATTTTGGAGGCTGCATCGGACTTATTCAACACCACGATTTGCCTTGCCAACATCTCGTAGGCAAAGCACTAGTCAAAACCGACGGCGAAGTACCGATAAGGATAGCAAATATTTCAGCTAATTCCATCAAAATCAATAAAGGAGATGTGATAGCCACTTGCGAGCCGGTGCAGTGGGTAACCAGTTGCGACACGCAGTCAGAAATAACACCCTCGACATCACCTAACGAAGTCCTAGAACATTTCCAGAAGTCGTGGCATCATCTGTCTTCCGAAGAACTGAAAAGAGCTACACAATTTATCAAAGAGCAGAGCACAGCATTTGAAAGAAAAAATGGCACTACTGGAAGAACGAACATCATATAACATAAAATCGACACTGGAAGTGCTCACCCCATACGGCAGCATTGTCGAAGGCTACCAGTCACGAAGCAGCAAGAGGTTACCACATTAGTCAACAAAATGGGAAAAACTTTCGAAGAGCACCTACAAAACTTGCATGAAGTTTTACTAGAATCAAGAATGCTCAGCTCTTACTGAATCCAAGGAAATGTTTTCTTTTCCAACAAAAAGTTGAATTTCTCGGGCATGTCGTGTCATCAGAGGGAATCCAAACTGACCAACGGAAGATTACAGCAATCAAGGACTGGCCTCGTCCTCGCGACAAACATGAGCAATAGTACGGTCTGTTGAGCATTTCCATCAATACCTATATGGGCAAGAATTTCTGATAAGGACTGATCATGCAGCACTTAAATGGCTTTTGGATATGAAACAGCCTGAAGGACAGGTAGCCAGGTGGCTTGAAAAGTTACAACAATATAACTTTAAGGTTAAGCACAGGGCAGGGAGATTGCATAATAATGCAGATGATTTATGCAGAAGACCATGCGCGGATAATTGTAAGCATTGCCGAAGAATAGATCAAAGAGAAGGAATTACTCCGATTAGGCAAACGAAATTTGAGGTTGATCAGCAGTTAATATCAGTGAAGATAGTGAAATAGCACTATTGCTAAGAGCTAAAGAAGAACGTCAACCAAGACCAAGCTGGAGCGAGATATCAACTAAAGGACTTGCTTTTAAAACTCTGTGGGCTCAGTGGGACTCCTTGGTGGTGGAAAATGGACTTCTTAAACGAGCCTGGGAAAGCGCCAATGGAAAAGTAGTGAAGACACAGTTAGTGGTACCAAGGAGGAAGATATCTGAAGTTCTGGAAGAAGTTCATAATACTAGGCAAAATTTAAGTGCCAAACATTTTTATATTCTCGGCGATGTCTCCAAATTGCTATACTTTTTTTCTAAAAAAGTTTATCCTGTTCTTGTATTACTATATTAAGCCATTAATTGCACCAAGTTTCAATAAATCTAAAAAGTATGTACACTGTCCATCATTAGTTACAATTGAATGAACCGAAGATAATTTTGTGAGTGGCCGCCGCGGTCGCCAGATTTAAAGCCGTTGGATTTTATTCATTGGGCACATCAGGCAATTAATAAGATTAATTAGGTTAATTAAAAATATTGCTTCGATGTTAGCCTTAATTTGTAGAAAATATATAATAGAATTTTCCCTACACTAAAGCAAGCATGAAAAATCAAATGCCTTTCGAAAAATAAATATGGTGGTTTAAAAAAAAACTAAAATCTGTGTCTTTAGAAAAAAAAATAATAAACTTGATAATATCAAATTACTCTTTATTTAATCGCAGCGAAAGTAGAGTCTCGTTAACATTTATTTGAATCTTTTGCTCGCGGATCTCCGTACTTAGTCCAATTACTTTTACTTACTTTACTTTCTTCGCTATCAAGGGTGCATATTTTAAAAATTCCTCAACTATACAAGGCGTTTCAGGAAAGTGGGGCAACATAAATTTTATTTTTGTTAAACAGAACACCGCATATATTATATGTTCTTGCCAAAATATGATTTATTTCTCTAAATTGTTGATATTATTTGCAATTCAAATGTGTTTAATTACAGGGTGTTCACATTTAACCTCCAAATTTTTATGTTTTGCTGAAAATTATACTCGTCTTTTATATAAGTCCCAACAAACATTTGTAATAATTCTTGGCGGTGTTGCCAAATGGTGAGACTTATTACTATTATTATAAGCAATTAACTACGAAAAAAATCAATAAAACTAGAAAAATATATGTTCATCATTTAGAGTCATATATACTATAACAAAATTTTCATATGCGGTATGTAACGTTATAGAATGGTAAATCAACGCCGTCCAAAACAAAAATTGATTTGGGCAATTTTTCTCAGTGTAGTTCAGTACAGGGCCGGTTTCAGAATCAAGTCTTCTCTATGTAATAAATAGATTTAGTTTAACCATAAGACTAACGCAAAATATCAAATTCATCCAGTGCGCAACACATAAACCAAAATTTTGTCAACCGTCTAGCAGACTTTCAACCTTCCAATTTTCATATAAACCGAGCGAGATGAGAACAACTCTGCTAAACAACCAGTATCAAGCTACCTCTAAGATTGGTATCGCTGGCAGTTGGCAAAGTGATACTACCATACCCAATATATCTAGCAGATCGCCTTGGTTTGATGTTTGCCGCAATTTCGTATGACAGTATGCGAAACGTTCTTTGGTTGTGAATGAAGTAACTCGCGCGGGAACTGCGGAAAGTACTATTCTTTGGTACTCTGACCGGAACGGTTCATCAAAATTTCGAACGCGGTTTTCGTGGTTTTGTAAGCAGTGCAAAATTCGCGCGATAGACCTTTGTTTGAGGATATTTGTTTTTGCTTAAAGTCCGTTGCTTTTGATGTGTAAGTAGTTCATAGAGATTCTATATTATTAGGGCGGATTTATATTTCGAGTAATGATGTTTTTGTTTGCGTTTCGCCATCTGAATTTACAAAAATAATAAAATTGTTCCCAAGCGGTTAGCACCTAATTCACGTTTTTGATATTATTGTGACTAATAAATAAAAAATTATTTAAAAAAAAATCATCCGCGAGGCTTTGCGAAATATCCATAAATATTTACACAGGGCGATCTCAGAGTTTGATACTCTTATCAATAGATTTTTTGCAACAAAAATCCAAATTAACTAAATCTAAGCCAAGTCACTAACCGATATTACATGTAAACCTAACTAATAAACTGCAACAATCCAAATAACATTCGTAGAACAAATCTTGAAAACCGAAAGTCTGTTTAATGTGTAAATGTCAACACTCGGTATAGTAAAATGACGTACTACAAAGTCGTTGCATTTAACATTTAGCTATTTAGAAACATTTCAAATTAAAAATTGATGAGAAATAATAGAAGTTGAGCAGATGGTGTCGTAAATATTCAGGGATCACCCTGTATAATTAATGTTTATGAATCTTCAGCGCATTCTTAAAAGTCCAGTATATCGTACTAGACCAACCGAATAACTCCTGGAGACTAGACCCAAATTCTAGAAAATTTCGAAACTTGGTACTAAGTTCATTATCATCATTCAAATTTTTAGAAACTATGGGCAATCTTATTACATATTTGGCTATAAGCATAAAGCTAATCAGTTCTGATAGTTTAATTTACCTTTTCGTAAACTGTCCTGTATATCTATCGGTATCTTTGGTGGAGCTTCCGCCACTGATTCACATTTTTTTATGTTTACTTTATGGGTTTATCTCTAAAATTATATGAATTCTGAAAGACCGTCCCTACTACTTTCATAACTCAAACAAAGTCAAACAGGTTTAACACATCAAACTTGTCAATGAATGGTAAACCCACCACATAGGGTGTAGCCGAGGGGTAAGTCGCTCTTAAAATCATGTATAGTAAATTACCACTTTCTTTAAAAAATACCAAATATTACTGAAAGGCCAATAATTACCCCAAAAAGCCCAATAATTACCAAAAATACCGAAATATTACCAAAAAATATCAACAAATACCAGACAACATTTTCTTAATTTTAAATTATGACTGAAAATGTTTTTACTGTTTTTTTTAATCAAAAATTCACTTTCAGTTTACTTACCTTTTTCTGCATACACAATAGTATATTAAGTATCAAGAACAGTAAGGACAGTTTACCGACCGACGACAATGTTATTAGAGGAGATCTGTAAACTCCTTACTGTTCGAGATGCTTATACTATTTTTGTACGCCCATTATGAACACAAAGACATTGACAAAGCAAATATCTTGAAAATGGTAAAAATT
>MU186211.1:46409-68465 GCA_016904865.1 Pissodes strobi | reverse complement strand
TAGCAATACTTTATATAATAAAACTAAGAGAATAAAGACAGTCAACTTGAAGCGAGCAAAACTAATTCAGGAGCCCATTCCTCGATCGACATCGACATTCTCATAAAAATTGTTTGTTATTTCCTTTTTGCGAGCGGACGCCGGCGCCGCCCAGGCTCGTAAATACGTTTACAAAAATGAAGATTATTGGGTCACTTATTTCTTTAGTTGATAAGAATCTTCGCAATCCACACGCGCCATGATCACACATTCTAGTGTCCATTTGCAACTTCAGCAGGACATATGTGGTGAGCCTTCGGAACTCGCATCAGCATGAAACTCAACAGGATAATCCCGTATCAATGCACAGGATCCACAGGCACCCCGAACGGTTTGGCACTACAAATCTGCAAAGTGACGCGATCTTCGCGAGTTTTGTCTATCTTTTCCTGCTTCAGGAAGCAATACACCTCTGAATCTGCTGATGCGATAAGTCAAGATATCCTAGCTGCTATGGAAGCTTTCATTCCCTCTTCTATGAAATGTATCTCAAGCAGTGCAAACTGCTCTAGAGCAGTCAATACTAAAAATAAGTGAAGAGTAGTGGTTGTGTGCATGTACGAAACATACTAAATGAAACACACTTTGTATTCCATGCAAAAATTTGAATCCAAAAATGTCTTCCTATATAAGCGTAACAGGGCGCTTTCGGCCTAAGCCATCATCATGATTGTGGTGTGACCGTTGTTTGTGGGTGTTGTTTGTTTCCTCTTCCTTGATATGTTTTTCAGGTCCAACGACAAGTAATACTGACGACGGCTTAGGCCGAAAGCACTCTGTTACGCTTCTACATGAAGTGCTTTTTGGATTAAAAAAATTTGCATGGAATACACAGTGTGTTTCATTTAGAATACTAAAAATGCCGCCTACCGCAAATAGCGCCGAGATCCGGCAGCGAAAATCGAACTATATCCGTCAAGACTAGAAACCAGTCTAAGCGGACCATTGACAAGAATAAGGAGGGATATAACGAGCAGATCAAGAGCAAGCTTGCCAACTGTCCTAAAGGATCAAAATCCTTTTGGTTAGTTGCCAAAGCTGTCATCAGCGTTTCTCAAAGACGTCAATCCCACCACTGCCCAAAGATGATGGGTCGTTAACGAAAACGGCCAAAGAAAAGGCGAACATTAATGCCGAAATGTTTGCATCAAATTCTACCTTAGCTCCTCAAGGAAAGACTCCCCCAACTATCCCGAGAGTGAATTTCTCAATGCCTGGTCTAGTATTTCATTAACGCGCACTGGTATTTCATTAACGTGAAGTGAAACGAATACTTAAAAGCCTAAACACTAACAAGGACCAACGCCATCGTGAGCTACGGCGAATCTAATCCAGTGGCCCTCGACTCCACATATCGAAAATATTTAATAGGGAGTGGCGTTATTGATTGTTAAGCAAATTGACGGCGTACGGACTACCACCAGCACTGCTTTCCAATTTCTTAAGGGGTAGAAGCATCCGAGTTGGCAATGATGGATATCTCTGCGGAGGAATTTAAAATCAATGCCATAGTTCCTCAAGCGTATATATTATTTCCCTCACTGTTCTTGCTCTATATCAACGATCTCTTAGACAGGAGAAACCATTCTATTTACAGCTCTGCAGATAACAGCATCCTTATATCCTCATTCATGTCGCCGACCCCAATGACCGGTACCTACTCGTTCCTAATGCGAACGAGGAAATCAGATTGCTGCCATAAATGAGGATATGTATGAGGGAAACAATGTCCAGTTAGCGCAGGAAAGACTGAAGCAACTGCCTTCCCAAAAAAGGAAACACCGCAGAACCTTACTTATCAATGGCAGGACAAACACTGACTCTGGCCTCAACCATAAGCTTGCTGGGCATCAACGTAGAAAACAACATGTCTTGGCGTAATCACGTCACCAAAAACGCCAAGGCGGCAACACAAAAGCTAGGAGCACTCTATAGAGCAAAAAAGTTGTCTTATGGACGACCGAGAGTTGACTAAACCCTTGATAGCCTTGAACATCGAAGAAAAGTAGCGGACCTACCTCTTTACCATCGATATTACTACGGAAGATGTTCGAACGGCCAGACACAAGCTGCTCTATCAACATACGATTCAGTTACAAACACCCAGGACGTCGCTGTTGCCACATTTCATACTATTAAAAGATTGTGGTGCTCGTTCGTTGGGAACCCACCGATCTATGGAGATCGGTGTGGGAACCCCATTCTTTAGCGATCACGTTTTATTTTACCCGACAATGAATGGCTGCGTCTAGTAGCATGTGCTTTGGGTAGATAAAGGACTATATTTAGTATTTTCAATGCGGCAGCCTCTAAGGATGACAATACGGCCATAACTTTGTTTAATCCCGCACAACAGTGCTATGCCATAAAAAAAAACCTGACGTCATCCCCTTTATTTTTTATATTGAACGTTTTTTTTTAACGTCAATTGAGAAAGTTAAAGGGGGGGCCCATTTATAGTGAAACACCCGGTACGCCAACTTAAGAAAAAGTATCATAACCTATTATACCCAAATTGTTGGTATATCAAACTTCAATTTATTGAAGTTTATTAACTGCTTGCGATGTTGCCAAATCTACTTCTAAATTATAAGTAATGGACATGTAATTTTGATGCCACATTTCTTATTATAAAATGATTATGGTGTTCCACATTTTCATGGTTTTTGCGAACTCCATTCTGTAACGACAATTGATGGCTGCGTTTAGTAACATAAGCTTTGGATAGGTAAAGAAAGAACTATACCTACTCAATGTTTGCAATGCGCAAACCTGTAGGAGCTGGTATATCCAGTTCTTGTTAACTTTTCCAAGGGCATAATTACCATGGATACCATTGTTGAAACAATTGTGTCTACGGCAGTTATCTTCTTGGTAAAGTTACCAAGAGTTGGATTTAAATGGGGCCTAATAGTGACGACAATACGTGCATTCGGGAACATATGTATTTCGGTAAAGAGTTTAAAACACTAAATCACTTTTTTAAAGGTCAATTTAAGGGATTGAAAAACCAATAATAAGTATAAACTATCGATTTTTTTAGAATGACAATGGCAAGTACTTTGGTCATGTATGCCAAGTTAAGAAAAGGTAGTGACGTTTTTAGCGCCTTGCGATGTTGTTAGATCTCTCTTAAGATTACGTAGATTAGGATAAATCAGAAGTTAATATTCTTTGCAAAATTTAGTTTTATTTTAAATGTTTTGTTTTCCTTAGCCATATGTAAGTAACCATCACTGATCTATACGAAGTAAACATTCTCAGACCGCTGATTAAGACCGAGAACTTTCAAGCAATAATAATTTTAAAACGTTCTTCCCTATTAAATTATAAAACCTGTAATTTTGTTAGCACTGATTACTACATTTATGTTGCCACGGTTCCTCGGCTTATTTTCGATTTATTACATTAAAATGTTTATTCCTAAACGGTTTCAAGGTCTTAATTTGGACTCGAACATTTTTTCGTGTGTTGCAACCTGTTAGTTATTTGCCAAGTTGAAATGGATTTAATTAATGTGCGTTTTGTAATAGTCTACTTTTACTGTTCGCTCTCTTACACGCAGATGAAAAATATGTTTTTTAAATTAGGCAGATATATACCAGTACGTACTGTATATATTGTAAATTCGTGTGTGTATTCAAAGCCGCTGTTCATGTAAAAATTCACACCTAAATTAAGACAACAAATATTCAAGAGTAAAAGTTTTGCCCCAACAAAAATTTTGCTTAGGCATTGTCACTCTAGTACATTTTTTACCGAGATTAGGTGGCAAGATTGCAATACTCTGTAAAGTAAAAGATTTTTTAATATAAACGTTCAAATAGTTGACGTTGATGCATTTTTATCGTTCATTGAAAATTTTAATGTTAAAACGAATTGACTATGTTTCATGTAATGAAAGCAGTGGAATGACTGCAAAGGCGTTATAAAATTAGTAGCGTTTTTAGATCCTTTACAGTCATACGCCACTATGCTAATTAGTCGCTTCTAATTGGTGGATTAACGTCAGAGTACAAAGATTTTTTTTTTGAAGTATGTCAAATAGAGAAAATAAATGAAACAGTGTGGAAGATTTTAACTAATTAATAAGAGGGACAAAGATATGTTTCAACATATGAGGTAGAAAATTTTCTATTCATTTATGTAAAAGTATTCTCTAAAAATAGTGGATTTTGATGCAATATGTATGGTGGGTATATCATTTATTAAATATTTTAATTTGTAGACGCGTATGTTCCACGTAATGAAAGTAAGGTGGATTACCTTAAATGATACATGATGGTTATCCATATTTTGACTCATTTTGATCTTAAATAACTCGTAAACGAAAAAAACTATCGAGTTGTGGTTTTCACTGAATAATTTAATTTTACGAAAACTTTTTCTTGAGAATATGTTGTTTTATTTTGACAACCGGAAGTACCGATGACAAAATGGCCAAATTTTAGGTATAGGACAACTTTGTTATTTTAAGTGGAACACCCTATATGTTTTCTCAAAATTTTCGGGCTTGTTCCTTCCCCTTTTCAGAAATGTATTACAATAGTGGGATTATTGAGCTCCAAAAAACTTCATATCGATAAAAATTTCGCGGTTAATGTTATTTTTTGAGAAGTCGGCTATGGAAACAAATTCACATTATCCCATAAATGTCAGTGTCGATTACTTTTGACATATTCCTTCGAAGTAGAAGTGTAAAATTATCTCTTTGAGTGAAAAGGGAAAATGTGTGATAATGTTTGCAGAAACCCGGTCAATAATAACAACTCAAAGATGATTTAGGAATATGTTTAATAAAACCACCCACAAAAATGCAATTAAAACCTGATACAGAAAATTTTGGAACACAGGATCTTTAACAAGTAGAAAACGAGCAGTAAACGATGAAAATTTACTAACAAAACAATACAAGTTATGGTGGTAACTAAAGAACAACCAAGCCTATCAACATATCGACAAAGATGTAACAATTACTAACTAATTGAATCTATATAAACATTGATAATAAACCAAAAACTACACTTATAAAAAAATCACTACTGCAAATGTTGCAAGTTAGTAACAAAGCTATTAAAACTATGGACTAAATATTCTTCTGGAATGTTTTCTATCACGTTGCTGATATTTGGTTTTAACTGCTCTAACGTTTGTGGTAGTGGATTCTAATAGCATTGTTCTTTTACATAGCCCCATTAGAAAAAGTCTGGAACAGTTATGTCCCGGGAACGAGGAGCCCATGGAATAGGACCTTCTCTTCCAAAGTTTTCAAATACGTTGTTTAGTGAATTTCTGGTAATTAATGCATAGTGGGGTATAGCTCCATCTTGTTGAAAGTACACTGAATTCAATATATTTTCCTGCTGTAATTGAGAATTGAGGATAAAAAAAAATTCAGCATATCAATATATGTATGGGAATTTACAATTGGATTTCCAAAAAAGAATGGCCAATAAATTTTTTCCTGATTGACAACACCACACCAAACTGTAACCTTTGGCGAAACTCGGACGTGTTCACGAAATTGTCTGGGTTCTCTTCTGCCCATATTCTGCAATTATGTTTATTAACTTTTCCATTTATATGGAAAGTGGCCTCGTCAGGCGCTATTAGTCTTTCCAAAAAACGTCGGTTTGTTCTTATTAAATTTTGTAAGATCTGGCATATTTGTACTCTTTTTGGAAAATCCGTTTCTTTAATTTCTTGTAAAATTTGCATCTTATATGGCTTTAGTTTGAGAACTTTTGTCATGATGTTTTGCACTGTGCAACGAGGAATTTCTGTAGAACTTGCGATTTTTCTTGTTGATAGGCTTGGATGTTCTTCGGTTACCTCCTTAACTTGTATTGTCTTGTTTAGTAAATTTTCATGGTTTACTGTTCGCTGCCTACGTGTTAAAGATCCTGCGTTCCAAAGTTTTAATTGCGTTTTTTTTTGTGGGTGGAGTTTTATTAGACATTCCTAAATCTTCTTCGAGTTGTTATTATTGACCAGGTTTCTTCCAGTTTTCACTCAACATTTTACACTTCTACTTCTAAAGAATGTGTCAAAATTGATCGACACTGACATTTATGGGATAATGTAAATTTGTTTCCATAGCCGACTTCTCAGACAATAACATTAACCGAGAAATTTTTAACGATATGTATGTTTTTGGAGCTCAGTAAATCCACTGTTTTAAAAAATAACTATAATTAACTTGTAATACATTTTTGAAAAGGGAAAGGAGCAATCCTTAAGAGATTGAGAAAATATACAGGGTGTTCCATTTAAAATAAAAATTTGTCCTATACCAAAAATTCGGCAATTTTGTTTTCGGTACCTCCGGTGTTCAAAAAACGCTTTCAGTAAAATGAAATTATTCAGTGAAAACCGCAACTCGATAGTTTTTTCCGTTTACGAGTTATACAACCCTGTATTTAGTAAGAGAGAACCTATCTATTCATATATAGGGTGTCTCACGGTGACCGTGCATTAGAATTTTTCGAAAAGTAAAGCTAATTGAATCCTGAAAATTGGTGGCAAAGGGTTTTTAAGAACGCTCTCTTAGAATAAAATAACAGCACCGTTGTGCGACTTCCGGTTGTACCGGAAGTAGATGTCAACTTGGTTACTTTAAATAGAACATCCTGTATATTATTTCATATTTGAATGAATTCTTTGCAAAATTCCAGACACATTTTATGTATTATGCCCTATACCTAACCCTGACATATTGTAAATTTGATGTCAAAAATGACGTTTGCAGGCCAATACTTAATTATCATTTTTCCCATATGGAAGGAAAGTTCAGTAATTTAATTGCAATGATTTTTTAGTATAAGGAGCTTTACTTTAATATACTTATTTGATATTCTGATGATAAACTAATACAGGGTGAACAAAAACAAAAATTCTAAATTGAGTGTCATAACTGTCCAAAGTCAATTTTCTTAAATGGAAACCCCCATTTTTATAATTTTATTTTATTTAGGATTAAAAATAATTCTTACTTTGTATAAAGTTTTCTATTTCAAAATTTTGTAGTTTTCAAAATATTGGCAATTTAATAGTTTTATTAGGATGCTACCTAGCTATGGTCAGTTGGCAATTTCCGCCATGATAAAATAAGTGATATTACGTTTCCATCGTACACGTCAAATCAATTGCGATCATTAATTATTGTGTGTCAACATTAAAATTAGAGTTTATTCTTAACGAATACTGTCTAAAAAATGAAAAATGATGCATATTCAACGCTGACATATTAAAATTATTTTTATTCATGGCGAGTGCCAGAAAATTTTAAGTCGAACATGCAGTTAGTTGAGTTTTGATATCCCAATTTAACACCAATGAACAGAAGAAAATTTAGAAACATAATGAAAAAATTCACAGTTCTTCGCAAAGATGCAACCGGGGGGGCATTGAAAATTATTAATAAAAACGCAAAAATGTGATTTGTGTTTAAATCCAAATAATTTCTAAAATCAGAGTTTAAAGAAGTAAAAGTACAAACACGAGTGTTTATAATATATATAATTAAAGAAATGCATTTTTAACGATAAGATTAAACATTATCATAATGAAAACAAAAATAAATAAACAAATGTACATATATGAAGACCTAAAAGTTACCCTTCAATTTTAGATAGGAAAATCTATAACATATAATTAGCCATAACGTTAGTGTAATATTTATAAGCTGTTTCGATTCGTTTTAGCCCATTTTGGTGCTTTTGGTTATTTTTAGTTACTTGTGGTTAGTCGTTCAATCAACTTTCCGTTAGTTTCAGTTAGTTCCAATTTATTTTAGTCATTTGAACCGACTCCGATACGTTATAATCAAGTTAACTCGAATTAGTTTTAGCTTCAGTACTTTAAATCTATTTCGATACGTTTTAGCCCGAGTTGGTGCTTTTAGTTACTTTTGGTTAGTTTTGGTTAGTTATTCGATCAATTTACGGTTACTTTCAGTAAGTTTCAATTTATTTGAGTCATTTGAGCCGGTTCCGATACGTTTTAACCATTTTAAACGTTTTTGTTTAATTTTAGTTAGTCGCCAAAATTTGATTAATTTGAGTTAGTTACTTATTTTATTATTCTTAATCTGTTCCGATAGGTTTTAGCCCTTTTTGATGTGTTTGATTACTTTTGGATAAAAATTCAATCAGCTTTTGGTTAGGGTTAGTTAGTTTTAATTTATTTTAGTCATTTGAACCGGATCCGATGTTATAACCAATTTTTATGCTTTTGGTTAACTTTACTTAGTCGCCAAAATTCGGTTAATATGGGTTAGTTTTAACTTACTTCAATATATATAATGTATTTCGATATGCCTTAGCCAGTTTTGGGGCTTTTATACTCTATTTCGAAATGATGCGAAGTAATAAATCATTTTCTGATGGCTGATACATAGGCGTACATAATTACGTACATATACGTACATATTTTAAACGTTTACCTGTCCTAATACTCGGACTTTCCCAGCATTATATTTATCACACTTAGGTTTTTTTATTACTATTGTAAACATTCAAATTTGACGATTTTTTGTATGCATACCCTAAAGTTTAAGTAATTGTAATTTTTCAGTTATATTTGTTCTTCCGAAGAAGACACAGTGTGTTTGTTTCATTTCATAGTTTCAATTAAAATGGCTAATTCAGTTTTCTCTCCAGTGAAACGAGCGAGCAAATGTCCATTTTCTGTTAACGAAAAGAATATTATTCTTAATGTATATGACGCCCTCAAACATCAAAATCCTCTGTATAGCGTTGATACTGAGGTGGAAATGTGTTCGCAAATGACGGGTGTTTCAAAAACGTCGATATATAAATTAAGGTGTGAACGAAAGAGTGGAGCTGTAAAACCACCTATACCATCTTCAGGAAGAAAGACGGTGCCTATCGATGAAGACTGCAAACTTATAATTAGAAGAACAGTACATTCCTTTTATTTTAATAAGGAAATACCAACCATCGACAAAATTTTAGGAGCCTTGAAGCAAGACCAAAATATGTCTCCAACGATAAGCAGGAAGAAATTGTGGACAACTTTAAAACAAATGAATTTCAGCTGGGAAAAACAAAGCAGAAAATCGCTCCTAATTGAAAAAGATGAAATTATTTGCTGGAGGAGAGATTACTTAAGACAGATAAAGCAGTTTCGAAGTGAGAATTGAAAGATTTATTATCTGGACGAAACATGGCTTAATGAAGGATATACGGTTGGGAAGATTTGGCAAGACAAAAATATTTCAAGTTTTCGTCAAGCATTCTTAGAAGGCTGGTCCACCGGACAAAAACCACCATCTGGGAAAGGAAAGCGACTGATTATTACACACCTTGGAAGTGTTGATGGTTTTGTTGAGGGCGGTTTGTTAATGTTTGAGTCAAATCATTCTGGCGATTACCATGAAGACATGAATGGCGATGTGTTCGAAGAATATTTTGAACAAATGTTAGATCTCATTCCACCTAATTCTGTGATAGTGATGGACAATGCGAGTTATCATTCCAGAAAAGTTGACAGAATACCAACTAATTCATGGAGAAAAGCGGATATTATTCAGTGGTTTAGACAGAATAACATACCATTTGATGAAAGTATGGTGAAAAAGGAACTGTTGTCCATAGTGTCCTCAAATAAAGCTCGTTTCACCGAGTATGTAGTTGACAAAATTGCACAGAAACGAAATATTACTATTCTTCGTCTGCCTCCGTATCATTGCGAATTAAATCCCATTGAACTTGTTTGGGCCCAAGTAAAAAGTTATGTAGCAAGGAGAAACACGACGTTTAAAATGAAAGATGTTAAAATTATCTTTGAGGATCTTTAAAAAATGTCGATTCTGAAAAATGGCGTAAGTGTATTGAGCATGTTATAAAAGAAGAAGAAAAAATGTGGAAACTAGACCATTTAATTGACCTAATTGTAGAGCCTTTAATTATATCCTTGGAACATGACGAAGATTCGACGGATTTTTCTGACGACGAAAATGATATACCATAGTTCTCTACATAACTGTTTACACAAAATCGCAATTCTTATACCTTATTATATAAATATTATATGTGATAAAATGTTACAGTAATACTAACTGTTTTTGAATATACATAAATAAGTGAATAAATAAAAGTACTTAGGTAAAACAGGTATTTTAAATTAAATACCCAAACGTACGCTACTGCAGGTAGAAAATGGCCCCTTTGCTAATAAAGCCTATTGTTTGCAGCGGGATTGCCATACAAAACAGGGTGGAATGGTTAAAATATAATACAGCAGGCTATAACAGCTGTGGCTAAATATTTAGAAATCACAAAAATTTATTTGACCACTCTGTTAGCGTTTTGCATTTATAAGTAGGTTTTATTACTCGGCACCATTTCGAAATAGAGTATAGTTACTTTTGGTTAATTTTGGTTAGCCATCCAATCATCATTAGGTTGCTTTTAGTTAGTTCCAAGTTATTTCAGTCATTTGAACCGATTCCGATACGTTATAAGCATTAGTCTCCAAATTCGGTTAAATTTGGGTTCATTTTAACTTACTTCAATATTTTTTATTATTTAATTCGATACGTTTTGGTGATTTTGGTTAGTCGTTCAATAAACTTTCGGTTAGTCTCAGTTAGTTCCAATTTATTTTGGTCATTTAAAACGATTCCGAAACGTTATAATCAAATTTAAGTTTAAATAAGCAAACTAACACGATCTCTCATGCGTATGACGTCATGTGTGGCAAATGAAGCATGCACTTTCTCATGATTTGAGGTCCTATACTAAAAAGGAAAATAGAAACATTTTCAATGTATCTTAATTATGAAACAATTAATGCAGAAAGAATTTTACTCAGGCCAATGACAACAAATGAAGATAACGTAATATATTCAAACTGGTAGTATGTAATTGTTGGCTACCACTTGACCTGTGTGTGTCAGGTGAATCTAGACAAATACATCACTTCCGTTCTTTTTCACTTGCTGACCCATCCTCCCATCCATAGACGCGTTTCGCCGTATTACGGCTCGTCAGTATGGCTATAGGGTCAGCAGATCATCTGCCCTGGTCCTGGTCTATGGAATTGGCCGTCAAGATCTCCGATCTGGCTTCCTTAGATTAGTGGGTTGAATCAGACGAAGCTTGGATTAGCTCGATCCCATTGAAATATCAAATGCTATCGCAATAGGTGTTATGGACAAAATCGAAAATTGTTTAAGAGTTAATGGTGGGAACATTAGTATTATTTTTTGTAAATACTTTACCTTATTACTAGGTATACTATTATTAATAAATGTTTTTCCTAAGGTATTGTTACCTTCATAATTATTAAGAATAAACTCTCTAAATCTAAATCATCAGTTGTTATTGATTTGGATAAAAATTTTCTGCATTAATTATTCCATGATTAAGATAACTTTTCATAATGTTTCTAAATTTTGTTCTGTTCATTGGTGTTAAATTCGGATATCTTTCGTTGAAAACTCTGCATGTTGGACTTAAAATTTTCTGGCACTCGCCATGATTAAAAAATAATTTTAATATGTCAGCGCTTATATATGCATTATTTTCCATTTTTTAGACAATATTCGTTAAGAATTAACTGTGATTTTAATGTTGTCACACAATAATTAATGATTCCAATTGATTTGACATTGACACGCGGTGCCATAGAAACGAAGTATCACTTATCTTATCATGGCGGTGATGCCAACTGACCATAGCTAGGTAACATTTTAACATTAAAAATGCTAAAAAGCCAATATTTTGAAAACTACAACATTTTAAATTAGAAAACCTTATACAAAGTTAGAGATATTTTTAATGCCAAATAAAATAAAATTATAAAAATGGGGGTTTTCCTATTGAAGAAAATTGACTTTTGACAGTTTTTAGATTCAATTTTGAATCTTCGTTTTTGATCACCCTGTACTGGTTTATTATCAGAATATCAAATAAGTATATTAAAGTAGAGCTCATTCTATCAGCAATTAGCTTCCATACGGGAAAAATACTAATTAAGTATTGGCCCGCAAATGTTATTTTTGACATAAAATGTATACTATTATGTCAAAAATGGTTAGACTTAGGTATAGGTAAGAAAAGAAGTTTTAGATATAACGCTAGTTACCTCATTTATAACAAACTATATAATCAGCTGGCATGGCTCGGACACTCACTCAATGTCCGATCACATGCTCATCCGTTGAAAATACTAAAATGGTTATTAACCGAGTGCCCAAACTTACCGATTGGATTGCTTACAAAGAGCATCTAAGATCGGAGCTTGAGGGCGAACCGCTATATATGCTTTAACTACTGAGGAACTTGATGTAGCCTCGATACACTTAGAAAATGCTATAACAGCTTCCTACGACAAAAGCTGTCCTGAGAAACAGGTGGCATTCGAAAGGGATGTGTCATAGTGGAACAAGGCACTAAACAGGCTAAAGACTGAGTCGACGAAAGCCTTCAATGAAGCTAAGGACTAGGGAATTGGGAGAGTTATCATAAAACCCTATCCGAGTATAACAAACAGCTTTGGAGCTCCAAAAGAAGAACATTTAGGACCTTTTGTGAAGGGACAGATGAATTAGCACGGACAATTCGTCTACAAAAAGTGCTATCCAAGGAGGTCGTAGACCTTCTCACTAGACACGGCCTCTGAAAGTACCTCCTCAAGAAAATGGGGAAAATCACTGACCAACAATGCAGATATTGCCAAACTATGGCTGAAACGTCAGAGCACCTACTCTGCGAATGTCAGGCACTCGCCAAAGGTTGAGGTATCTGGAAAATGTTCTTGTGGCACCTGGAGATCTACAAAAGCTCAACCCTCGAAATATTCCGAGGTTCTTAAAGAGATAGGAATTTTCGTGTAACATAGAATGGTATACACAAAAAATCAATTGGTCCATGTTATGTAAAAAGCTTCCAAGCCTCAAATCAATAATTGGGAGATATCCGCGTTTGAAAATCTGTATCAATCATACAAACTTGGGTACAAACAATTTGTAGCAATAGTACAAGTATCCTCTTCCTATACATTATTTTTTCAAAAAGAAGAAAAATTTTGTGACTTGGTAGGATATTGCAAAATAAAAAAGCGAAAACAAGTAACAACAAATTTTTATATTTAAGAATAATGAAAGAAAAATACAAAATTCGGTTAACTTAAACATCTACACTGTATCAACATTAAAATCTAGCACCTCCGCGTCGAATCCATCTACATCTTCAAGAATATTTTTGCCAGATTTTTAGTTGGTATAAAAGGGCAGAGCATCTGCCGGTACTAGATGCATCATTTGTTGCAGGTTCTTAAGTTTGCTTAGAATCTCTCATGGTAGTTTCTTGTTAAACATCATCAATGTCATTAGTTGCATGTTCCAATAAATGTGTGCATTATTATTTGAATTAGGTTTAACCACTTCAGGTTCTGTTTTGTTCAAAATTTTTAACTATTCCACTATTATTAGCCTGTGATTCTTCTGCAACAACCGATTTTTAATGCACACATCGGATAAAGAGGCAATGAAGGGTGCTTGTTAAAAAAACACCCCATTTTGTATTAAAATCATTTCAAGTTAAATAATTATTTATTACTAATATGGTACATACGAATTTGTAATATCTGCAAAAACCTACCAACCAACAATATATTTATAGATAACCCACATTCCAACCCACAATGTATCTTTTGTAAGAATTTAACTAGTTGCATCTCTACTACTTGTATAAAATATACAAAATGAGTTAAATAATAAATTATTAATATTTATTACTATTCTGGTACATAAGAATTTGTAATATTTGCCTTATTTGTCAATCTGCACCAATATATCTATAGGTAACCCACAATATATATTTTTTAAGAATTATTATATTTAACTAGTTGCATCTCTACCCTAAGGATTAGACTAAATTAAATTTTGTCCCAGGAACTATTGTAAAATATACAAAATGATCGTAGGTAAATCTAGTTTAAAAATGTATTGAATATAATTATTATGTACATACAGGGTGTCCGGTTATAAATGTAACCCCCCTTTAACTTTTTTATTTACCCTCATATAAAAAAATGTTAAGTACAAAAGTTGTAAGGATCTTCATAGAGTTTTCTGCGGTGTTACTAGAAAAACAATTGAACATCGAAAATCTACTGTGCAAATTAAATTAATGTTTTTTTTTAAATGGGACACCCTGTATATTCTTCCGGATATCGGTAGAGCTCTTTAAGACGAGTTCAGTAATATAAGGTTTGTTGGGTCTAGCTATAATAGTTACCACGTAAATTGCAAGAATGTCGGGTATCTGATTATTACTGAACCCCTCTCCTAAATTATTTATTTGGTGAGCTAGAAAAAAATTCTTCCTTCAGAAACTTTTCTTCGGTGTTACTAGAAAAACAATTGAACATCAGAAAAGCTTCTGAAGGAAGAACTTTTTTCTAGCTCACCAAATAAATAATTTTGGAGAGGGGTTCAGTAATAATCAGATACCCGACATTTTTGCAATTTACGCGGTAACTATTATAGCTAGACCCAACAAACTTTATATTACTGAACTCGCCTTAAAGAGCTCTATCGATATACAGAAGAATATACAGGGTGTCCCATTAAAAAAACATTAATTTAGTCTGTACAGTAGAATTTCGATGTTCAATTGTTTTTCTACTAACACACCGCAAAAAACTGTATGAAAATCCTTACAACTTTTGTATTTAACATTTTTTTATACGAGGGCAAATAAAAAAGTTAAAGGGGGGTTACATTTATAACCGGACACCCTGTACATTCGATTTTTAATACAGTTCCAGGTCTTCCATAATTGGACATTATTCTTAATGTTCGCCCGTGAAACATGCTTATCACTCACTCACTTATCAATAATTTTTGGTACAATAAAAATGGATATTTACATTTACCCATACAGTTCAACGTATACTGATTTAGAATTTCCCCGTTTTGCATAGCTACCATCCCACTTGGATGGCTAATGCAGACCGCGAAATTTAAATTCTATAATCTAGTGAGATAACCAAGTGGGTTGGAAGTTTTAAGCTAAACTGAAGACTATATATTTTTATTCACTGATTTTTACGCATGGAAATTTTCGAGGTATAGACTCGACATTGGGTTGGAAGGTATATATTATTGACCAGAATACCCGTTTATCTCATTTTTCCATATAATGAGAGTTGGTAGCTTTTTGCATAATAGGGCCCAATAATTGTGGTCGACGTGTTAAGGGCAAATCTTGCCGAGCGACCCCTCTACCATAGGTATAGGGCATTATAAATAAATACCTACACCATAGGTATAGGACATTATACATAAAATGAAATAATATAAGATGTTCTATTAAAAAAAAGCAATTTGATCTCTACTTCGGGTAAAACCGAAAACCGCACAACGTTGCTGTTGCCACTTTTCAGAATTCAAATGGCTTTACTTTCCGAGAAATTCTAGTGGACGGTAACCATGAGACACCCTGTAGAGCATTCGCAAAAGACAGCCTGTGCGAGCCGTATTATTAATTCAAACGTTTAATGTGTGCTAAAGCGAGTTGAGTATGTCTCATATAATAAAAATAGTGTAGAGGTGATATTTTATTTTATTTTATATAGGCTACGACATATACACCACTCCACAGATTTACATCCAATTATTGGCATTTAAAGATCCTTTACAGGCGTAGACGACTATATCAAAATCGGCCTCTCCTATTGGTCGATCCATCTCGTATTACAATATGTCTTCGTCATGCAATCAATTTCTCGCAAGAGCTCTCGTGGTGTAGTGGTTTAGATCGTTGGGTCTCACCTGGAAAACACGGGTTGGAACCCCGTTGCTTTTTTTATATTTTTTTAAAGATTATGTTTCTAAACAGCTTTTTTTCTTGATTTTGGGTATGTCTTGGGTTAGATTGGGTTAGCACCTGGTTAGTTTCCTTTTCTTGAGTCCCCGTAGCGAGCGAAGGGACATGCGGATCGACCAATAGGAGAGGCCGATTTTGATATAGTCTGCTACGCCTGTAAAAGATCTTAAAAGGCCAATTATTGAGTGTGAAATAAAAAAATAACCTAAATTATACAATCCAAGAAAGAATATAAAAGAAGAACTTAATTAAATTAAATCACAGTTATAAAAAAGTCAAAAGAAATTTTGCATTTAAGAACAATGTACTTCCTTACTGGCTGCAAGACTACATTTAAAAATGTCACATTGATCCTGAGCAGAATTGTACGTGTTGCACGCTCTGCGCAGTGCGGAAAATCTATTGATGTTAGTGCTAGGTTTTGATAGGTAATACGTATGTGTGTTTCTAGCTGGCATGCGAGGCAGGTGAAAATAAAGCTGCCCTAACAATCCAAGCTAATCAATTAAGTTATTCACCAGCTTATATAAAAATTGCAAATCAGTAGATTTCCATCTTTCCTGCAAGGTAAGAATCGAGAATCTTTCCAGATATAAGTAGATATGTGTTGAAAACTAGTTTCTGGGTACACTCCCTCGCATCTATACCAAACACATTTTAAAAATTGTCTTTGTATGTTTTCAATTTGATGGATGTGATGATGTTAATGAGGGAACCATGTTTGAGAAGCATATTCAAGTATATATCTGATATAAGAGAAATATAAAATTACATTACCAATTATTACAAAACCGAACATTCTGTAGCTACGTTTGACGATCTGTTATATGCGGGTGAAAAGAAAGAGAACTATTGAAACCGTTGATCTGGGTACGTTAACATTGTCAACGGTTTAATCGTACATAATTAGATTTTTCTTTAAGCTAAAGGAGATAACACTACACTTGACTGTGTTTAAGAGTAAGTATTGTTTTTGCACCAAGTATTAAGTAAGCTTAGGTCATTTTGAAGTAGAATACAATCCTCAATGTTGATAATTTGATAACAGAGTTTTATGTCGTCTGCGTATAACAGACCCTCGAACAGACCTTTTACAGTAAGTTGATCAAAAATGTTATTAATTAATGAATTGAAGAAAAGCAGGACCAAAATTGAACCTTGCGGGACTCCTGAAGTGGCAACGATCTCTGCCGAACTGCGACCATAATAGCACTCACTCTACGTGTTGAGGGCGATTAGTTAGGTAGCATCTAAAAAGATTAATTGGGCATGAGGAAAAGCCGTAAATTTGATCGAGATTGTTAACGAGAATTCCTGTTTTAATGCTAAACTAAAAAAAAACAGTCAATAATTTAACAAAGGCGTAGGCACAGTCGTATATGAGAAAAGCAGGAATGGTCTTAAGAGCCTATGACACCTCGGCCACCGAATATTAACTACGATAAGAAGGCCCACTCAACGGGATGTGCGTGTTCAGCAAGCGCTATAAAGGAATTGTCGTTTATTTTCTTCGTTGCTTGGTAACGATCGGCGAACTCCACCGCATACAGGTTGAATTTAAATAAAAGCTGGCCATAAACGATATTTTCGTTTGCGGTATATTTAATCAAATTTATGACGAAATTATTTATAGCACTCTAGTACTCTAGTTGGCTTTGGAAAAACACAATTCATATCTTTTGAAAAAACCAAACTTACGTTACGGTTTTCTTATTTTTATCACTAAATTAATATTTTGATAAAGTTTGCATTCAACTGGCTGTTTCAAAAATCTATTAACGTTTTTAATTAATTATTATTGATAACAATACTCAAGGTGCTTAATAACTAAGAGATTTTGATTTTGTGTTAATGATTTCACCATATTTCCGAATGCTATAAATATTCTGACAAAAGACATCAAGAAGAAAATGTTGCTCGAATTTGCCCCATCTATTTATATTTAATTAAATTTTGGCCTTTTGGGTGATTTAAAAATTGGTTAAAGGTTTCGCACAATATTTTTGCCGTATATTTATTAAAATACTTATTTTATAACTGCATAAATTCGTAAAAATTTCCGAAAAATTACCTAATTAACTTCAAAATTAATTGTTACTTTTCTTAAGACGATAGTCCAGGAAATTCCGGTGATTTTTAATTTTAATGATTGTGATGACTGCTATTTTTAATTTTAATAATTAAGGAAAAGTAAATTAATAATTTATCTTTTATTTATGAAGAAAACTTGTTCTCACAAGAATAAAGCTTCCATTATTTCTTATTTCTTTGCTTCAGATCGAAGTTATTTAACTATACCGTATAAGCAATTGTCTGAAATACTTCAAAGCTTTCCCGACCAAAGTAATAATGCAAAATTTCTTAAATTAAAATTAAAACTATCTGAATTAACAGGATATTAAAAGCGCCACTAAAAATCGCCGGATCCTCGACTGTTTCCGTCGACGGTTGGGTCGCCGGGTAATTATTATGGTTTTGCATGGCCCTCCGCTCGCTTCGGGGGCTCAGTAAAAGGAAACTAACCAAATGCTACAATATTTTTTACTATAAATATATTTCCAAGTTGCATCAAGCAAGTAGGATCAACGAGAGATATTTAGAAAAAAACAATAATTGGCTAACAACTGTTGTAAAATTTTAAAAAATATATTGTAAAAGGATGCAAAACAGTAGCGTCCAGTGAGTGTAGTGAGCGGTCCAAAAGACGGAAAACACAACCACTCCGAGAAAATTCAACACCACAGGAGTTAACTTATGCCGCTCAAATGAGCTGCAGATCATGTGGTAACTTATCCGGATCGAAAGTTCTCAAAACGATTAGTAACGATGTAACGAACCCGAGCCCGAGCAAACCAAAATTTTTGAAAGCAAAAACCATCAAGATAATTTACATTTAGAATTAAATGCTGATGAAGTATTAGCTTTAAAAATCGTAGAAGCTAATTTGTCTAAGCATCAGTATAAACTTATCATGGCCTGCCAATATTCTGCTAGTTTTCCCGCGGGATAAATCGATTAAACGCTTAATATTTTAGTAAATAACTGAATAATCGATTAATCGAAATAATGGATTATCGATATTTTCTGAAATAATAATGGATAAGTCGATGAATCGATTAATCGGCAATTTCTTAAAAGTAAATCGAATAATTAATTATTTTCGACCACCCCTAATCCCATAATATTGTAGTAAGTGAAACTGAAGCTGAAATTTCGGTAGAATCATTATTGCTGATGCAAGACTGATGTTATTATAAAAAGAGGTAATAAATACTTTGACTGAATCAGCAGATAAAATTTATAATTTAGTTTTAATTTGTAAATATGGCTTTGATATTATCTTGGTATAGTCCGAATATAAGCAAGTGTTTTTGAACAACAGCTGCACTGAGGCGTCTATATTTATACTAGTTGCGACTCTATTAGATTAATTTTTTAAAATAGCGATAACTCTGAAATACCTGTATGGCAAAATTGCAGGCCCTCATCAACGCGTTTCTGTCGTCCACTTAACATTCATTTTGTTCGTGAGACTCCTGAATTAACCGTTGCAAAAACAAAATTTGGATCATCGAATTAAAAATTTAAAACCTTTTTTTACAACCAATGAAACCTTAATTTTCAAAATCATTTTTTAAAACGGTTTAAGAACATACAAATGATTTATATCGTTAGTGATAATTGATACACCCTATATATAAATATAGATGATGAGACAAAAATTCAACAATTATTTGTCTAAAACACGATATATTAAACGTGTAATACTTAATAACTTTTATGTCTTATTTCTGGTAAACCTTATTATGT
The DNA here is from genome assembly GCA_016904865.1 of Pissodes strobi. Classification (NCBI taxonomy): domain Eukaryota; kingdom Metazoa; phylum Arthropoda; class Insecta; order Coleoptera; family Curculionidae; genus Pissodes; species Pissodes strobi. The sequence continues at coordinate 48,756 of MU186211.1, read as the reverse complement.
CCAGCTTTCCTAGAAATTGGACCAGTGTGCGCCGGGTCCAAAGGTCGCATGCCAGTATCATGCTAGTTTTCGCGCGGGGAAGTAAACATACAGTTGACGTACGCCGCGGAGAGTGAATCTTCTTATCGTAGTTAATATTCGGTGCCTCGGCCTGCGTCCTGCGTAGATGTATTTATAGTTATAGTAATCACATATGCGCCATAATCTTTACTGGTGTTAAATTGGGTTGTATGACTGTCCAACAGTGTACCTTGTTGGGCAGTCATGCTTAGAAGTAATAAGTTATTATTTTGTGAACTCTGAATCAGTCTCCAAAAGTAAATTATTTTCTAAATTAAGACAGTATTGCTTTTGGCATAGCTTAATATCATTTTCGATTTTGATCCGTAATTCCCTAGATGCAGTTAAATCTATAGTTCATGGGTTATGTTTGTATATTATTGCTTTTATAATTTATGAGGAAAAACAGAGCAGATACGATCTTAGAATTAATATGAGAGAAAACAAAGTGATGTTTAAAGACATGAATGGGAAATGTATAGAGTGTGACTTTCTGAATTCGTTTAGGTACTTTAGCCCTAACGATTTAGTTACCTACTTCAATACACCAGTTATTTTATTCAAGTTTAGCATATTTTTGCTTGTACCAGAAAACCAACGTTTGCACCTTTTCGGAAAATGTTGAAAGCGCCATCTACAAGAAGCCCAAAATGGCAATTTTATTGCCACTTTGGAGCTCGATTTAAAAAAAAAAATCTCCAATATTAATAACAACCAGAAAATTGACCATAGCAAGTCCAAGTTCTTCGCCCGCATCACTCGTCTGGTATGAAAAAAGTAAATAACAAATAATTATAATAACAGTCAAATAACCTGTTATTGTGGTTTTTATTGTTTCGAAATTAATCGCTCTACACGTATTAAATACCACCAACCATTAATGTAATTGATATTAAAGATTCCTAACGCATCATCTTTTATTTCAGACGTCCAATACATCAGCCAATAAAGATATCCGACGCGCCGGAGCCCTCTGACGTCAAGCTTCAACGATAACAATTGCGAGCTTTCTCAATGACGAACATTTAAATTTATATTCGTTTAGCCGTATATTTTAACGGCAAGTTTTTGCAAATACACGTTCAATTACCTCTATCCTCGAAAACAATGACTTACGTCGAAGAACCTCCTTTCAAACCTCCATCTCCCACTCCTCCTCTAGATCAAAATCAAAACTCCAAACTTCTTTACGTCAAACATGAAGCCAAGCTCCTCAAATCCACAGCCGATATAATCCTATTTCTGCTGGTGTCCGCCTTCTACATCCTGAAAGCCATCTACAAATTTTTCCTGCCGAAAAACTACAGGCAACTAAAAGACCTCAAAGGGGAAGTCGCTCTAATTACCGGAGGCGGTTCCGGACTTGGAAGGCTGCTAGCTTTGAGGCTGGGGAAACTTGGAGTCAAAGTGGTCCTGTGGGATGTCAACGTGGAAGGTAAGCAAACCATATCTAAATTAGGCATGCAAATCTTCAAAAAGCAGATACAGAAAACTGACTAGTTAAATATCCATGCCGATTCAAACTAAATTTATTAGCATAAATTGGCAAGCTAATTTATAAAAAAAAAAATTATATTAAATATACACTATAAATGCTAACAGCGCCAGCAGTTCCAAGGATTGAATGCACGGCACGTTTTAAGACCTTTACGGTCCTAGGGCACTATGATTGGTGTGTTAACGTCACTTTCTCTACCGTCAAGTGAATTTATTCCGACAGGTCTAGCAGTGCTGTGGTAAAATTCTATGTTTGTGATACGCACGATTGGCGTTCGGTTCCCGTCGGTGGCAACAATTTTTTTTAAGGTTACGTTTGTTTCTTTTTGGCAAGATGTGTCTCCTCTGCAGCTGTAAAGTAGACATACTTTTCTTTACTTCACTCACATATAGCCTACGCTCTGCTAGTGTGGGGTCATGCAAGTGGAGCACAAAGGGTTTTCTCAATGCAGAGAAGAGCTATTAGAATAGTAGCTGGTTTGGGTTATCGGGACGACTGCAAGCAGGCTTTTATTGAAAACAGAATTTTGACATTGCCCTGCAAGTATATCCTCGAAAACTTAGTTTATGTTAAGGACCATTATGATCTGTTTATGTGTAATGGTGATTTCCACAGCCATGACACACGAAACAAAAACAACTTAAGACCCATCTATCATCGTTTACAGAGATGTCAGGGTGGCTTGTAATGAAGGCTTTTTACAGCCTAGATGAATTTTATAATTCCACACTCAGTTGGACAGGCACAAAAATTAGTGAAAGAAACAAATAAATAAATAAATAAATATAT
>MU186211.1:27518-45034 GCA_016904865.1 Pissodes strobi | reverse complement strand
TTTTCGAGTTCCCCATACATAGACACGAATTCGAGCCACCCTGTACAGATATGACAATACAAATTTCACATTAACATTGCTACTTTTCCTGCTCTTCAAGTTGATGATATTAGATTTTCAATCTGACCTTTGGTTTCCTAGCAACCATCATCAACTTTGTTTTTTTTTAAATGGTCGAATTTTTTTTTATTCATAAAGAACTCAAATTTCAATCCTAAATCCAACGACATATCGCTCTTAACATTTAGCCGACGTTTCGGATGAAAAAAACCATCATCAATGTTATTTGATGATGATTACGAAGGAACGAAACGTCGAATCAAAAACATAATTACGTCATCATGTAGAGGGGAAAAAATGGCATAGGAATGTGAATTTTATTTTGATCTGTCTTCTTTTGTGAAATCAGAAAAAAATTTATTGCCAAAATTTATGTTTACAATTTCAAGAATTCGTAGATTTTTTTCTGTTTCTACTGTAAGAGATAGATTAAAATAAATTTTTCATTTTTATTGCCTTTTTCTCCTCTACAGCATGACGTCATTCAATTCTTGATTCTACGTTTTGGATTTTCTCGACCATTATCAACTTTTTTTAAAATAATCCCAAAATTTTAAGCTTTAAGTATTATTAGGACAAGTAAGCAAAATGTTATCAAGTTATTCCAGTTACAGCGTCTTGAAATAGTAGGCTTTGAAACGCATTTGTTTAAATAAATCATGTCGATCTGTCAGTATTGCCGATAAATCGAAATTTTTACGTAAAGAAGTCGATTTAGTTCGGAAATTACCGATTAAATTTAAACTTTGATCAATTTTGAAAAGACTTCTCACAAACCTAAGGGAATATGGCGCATTTCAAAAACCAGTGTCGCATAAAGTAAATACGAACGATCACATTTACCGTTTTATTGGCTGTACAAGAAGAAGATACTGTGGGATTAAGATCAATCGAAAAAGAGCACAATGTTCCTAAGTCCAATGCTCAAGGGATACTTCACAACGAAGGTTATCTTCCATTTAGATTCCGGATTTGTCATAGTTTAGTCTGGTGATCAACAGCGCAGAATGATTTTTTGCGAGTGGCTGACAAGAATGTGTGATGAAGATCGTGAATTTCCAAGAACTATTCTTTGGTCAGACGAAAGTTATTTTTGTAACAATGGAATTTTTAATCGACATAATCGACATTATTGGGCAAAGCATAATGAACATCGTACGACCATTGAGGCACCAGCAACGCTTTGGCTTTAATGTGTGGTGTGGTATTTTACGAACAAGGATTATCGGACCAATAATTTATGAAGGTACTCTAAATGCAGAAAGATATTTCCAGTTCTTGAGTAAAGTTATTTAAGATATTCTTGATAACATTCCTCTGGCAGAAAACAATAGTATTTGGTTTCAGCAAGATGGGGCACCTCCCCATAATTCTCGGAACAACGTTGAATATTTAACAGAACGTTTTCAGAACAAAGTAATCGCCACTAATGGCCCAATAAGATGGCCTGCGCGATCTCCCGGCATCACTCCCTTGGATTTTTTCTTGTGGGGCTATCTCGACGATGAAGTCTACTGGAAAACGTACGAAAATGTAGAACAACTTAGAGCCGAGGTTCAAGCCGCTATTGCAAGGATAACGCGATTGATGCTAGAAAACGTAATGAATGAAATTGTTTACCGTTGCTACGTTTGTTTAGAGAATGAGGGAGGACTTTTTGAACATATGATTAAATAAGATTGTTTCAATGAACTGTTTTGCAGCGTAGAAATAAAATATTTTGTTTTTTGATAATAACATTTTGCTTACTTGCACGTATGTGATACGTCGTTGAATTCAGAATAAAAAGGACAATTTAACTGTCCTGAAATAAAATTTTGGGATTATTGTAAAAAAAAATTGATAATAGTCGAGAAAAGCCAAAACGTAGAATCAAGAATTGAATGACGTCATGCTGTAGAGGAGAAAAAGACAATAAATATGTAAAATTTATTTTAATCTATCACAGTAGAAACAGAAAAAAACTACGAATTCTTGAAATTGTAAACATAAATTTTGGCAATGATTTTTTTCTGATTTCACAAAAGAAGACAGATCAAAATAAAATTCACATTCCTATGCCATTTTTTCCCCTCTACATGATGACGTAATTATGTTTTTGATTGCACGTTTCGTTCCTTCGTAATCATTATCAAATAACATTGATGATGGTTTTTTTCATCCGAAACGTCGGATAAATGTTAAGAGCGATATGTCGTCGGATTTTGTATTAAAATTAGAGATTTTTAGGAATAAAATCAATTTTTTCGACCATTTAAAAAAACAAAGTTGATGATGCTTGCTAAGAAACGAAGCGTCAGATTGAACATCTAATAACATCAACTTGAAGAGCAAGAAAAGTAGCAATGGCAATGTGAAATTTGAATTGTCATATCTGTACAAATAAAGTCAGAAAAAAATAAAAACGAAATCGGAAAAATTCGGGTGTTCCCAAATATCTTCGGAAGTAATCGGATTTTTTGAGATTTCGAAACACGACGTTGTAGAGTTCAGCAAGCCGCAACTTTTCTCTAATTTAATCATCTTTGTACCTCTTCTGGTTTACGAGCCTCCTGTAGTGTGCATTCTTATATGGGATACCGTGTATTATAGTGCCGTAGGCATTTATACATTCCGTACATCTATCGGGATTTTTATTGGTCAAACATACCGAGGTACCAGATTTGGTACCAATGGTACCGCCTGCCAGTTGGTACCATCAGATAGCTCTTGAAAAGTTAAGATAGGAATGTGAAATTCATTTTACTCCATCTCTAATGATATTCTTGCTATCAAAGTGAAAAGTAGCCAAAGTGCCGATTTTCAATTGTTTATAGCTGTGAAACTACTAATTCTAGAGTTATAACATCATACATAAAATATGCTTAGAAAAATAAAATCATATATAGGGTGTTCCATTGAAAAAAATTCAACTTTTTGTTTCTCCCTGAATACTGATCATTTTTCCATTATTTTTTACACGCAGAAAAAAAAGTATTTTTCAGTACCTACATAACCAAACTTTAAATTTTTTTGGGACACTTAAAATAAAAAAGTTAAAGGGACATTATAGAGGATCACCCTGTACAGGGTGTCCCAAATTCGAGCCTCATCATTGGGATCTCGGAAACTAGAAGATATACGAGGTCGTTTAAATGGAGGCAAAGTTGCGCAATTTGATGCTGATCAAAATGCCACCTTAAAAGGTAAAAAATTCCGAACACTTCCGAAGATATTTAGAAAAAACCGAATATTCGCGATTTCATATTTATTTTTTTAGGATTCTATTTGAATAGATATAACAAAATAAATTTCACATTCTCATTGCTACTTTCTCTATTCTACAAGATGGTGTAATCAGATTTCCAAACCGACGTTTCGTCTTTGAGCTCCCATAATCAACTTTGTTTTTTTAAATACGGCCCTGGATTTTTTATTACGGACTTTAAGAGCTTTTAATGTCCCAAAACCAATGATGTATCGTACTTATTCGAAAAAATCATTATAATGATTTCCTGGTAATATCTTACCAAAAATATGTGTTCTGTCTCTCTCTAACACATGAGTTCTTATGGAAAATGCCATTAATATGCATTTTTAGAATAAGTGCCATACATTATTGGCTTTTGGACTTTAAATGCTCTAAAAACCCTTGATAAAAAATCCAGGGTCGTATTTAAAGAAACAAAGTTGATGATGTCAGCTCAAAGACGAAACGTCGGTTTGAAAATCTAATAACACCGTATTGTAGAACAGAAAAAGTAGCAATGAGAATGTGAAATTTATTTTGTTATATCTATTCATATAGAGTCATAAAATAATTAAAATGAAATCGCGAATATTCGGTTTTTTCCAAAAATCTTCGCAAGTATTCGGAATTTGAAAACGTTTAAGATGATTAGCATTAAATTGCACAACTTTGCCTCCATTTAACCGACCTCGTATCTCTTCTAGTTTCCGAGATCCCAATGATGAGGCTCGAATTTGGGACACCCTGTACAGGGTGTTCACCCATAATGTCCCCCCCCTTTAACTTTGTTAATTTTTAAGCTACAAAAAAAATAAAAAACAGAATTGTAGGGTTTTTTATGTAGTTTTTGCGCACGTAAACAAAAAAACAAAAAATTGTATAGTATACAGTGTAGATCAAAAAGAACCATTTTTTTAAATCTAGCCCCCATTTTTTATTCGATTTTTCGATTCTACCTAATATTCTATGAATTTTTAATATAACACACTATATGCCTATTCCTAATACTTTAGGAGTTATTGACAGTTGAAGTCGCTATTTTTTAATTATAATAATAATTCTTTAATCATTTTTAAAACAGAAGATACAAAATCACTACTCAAAGCAATGAGGCCGAATTGAGGAAACTCAATATTTTCACCTCAATGACTTCAAAAGCTAAATAAAAAGTTATATTCTTAGGTGGCTGTTGCAATAAAAAAATAAAAGAACAAACAAAATAGCGAATTCAACTGTCAATAACTCTTAAAGTATTAGGAATAGACATATAGTGTGTTATATTAAAAATCCTTAGAATTTTAGGTAGAATCGAAAAATCGAATAAAAAATGGGGGCTAGATTTAAAAAAATGTTTCTTTTTGATCTACCCTGTATACTGTACAATTTTTTGTTTTTTCCTTTACGTGTGCAAAAACTACATTAAAAACCCTACAATTCTGTTTTTTATTTTTTTTTGTAGCTTAAAAATTAACAAAGTTAAAGGGGGGGGACATTATGGGTGAACACCCTGTACAAGACGTTGTCCGGACGCATATACATTAACAGCTCCCGTGGCAGCTATATGCCATAGGACGACTGTAATATCAATGCTTATTAAATGTACATGGTTTTCATGCATTGGGTTAGTTTTCGTTAGTTTTTGTTGGTTGCGCCTTCGCAGCGAGTAAACCCTTCGCTCGCTTCCCTCGCTCCGGTACCGCAGCCAACAAAAACTAACGAAAATTAACCAACGCATGAACATTTATATTACCGACGTCCTATGGCGCATAGCTACCACGGGTGTTGTTACTATATATGCTGCTTGGAGCAATCACCACACACTTCAGAGTTGCGCATTGTTGCGCATATCTTTACGCGCAGTGATCAGATGCCGTGCTTGTGATACGGCGCGGCGGCTCGGGTTCAATTCCCGTCGATCTTTTTTTAAAGATTATGCTTGTTTCTTTTTTTAAATTTGGGTCAGTTTCGTTTGGTTGTGCCCCGGAGGGAGCGGAGGGCATTGCATGAAGTGAAAATGTAAAAATACAAATGTAAACATTAAGCAACGCATATGTTGGTCAACAATGTGATGCGCGCGCAACGCTGAAGTCCTGTGATGTGGTTCGGGCAACGTCTTGTCATGTAGGTGGGCCTCAAGGTCTCTAGTTAATTTACTTAATAAACTTGTTTGAGTAAACTCAAGCAACTCCTAATAATATAGGGAAAAGTAGAGTAGTATTTTACAAAAATTTATTATCGAACAAAACTTGTGGTCGTATGCACCAACGCTACTTAATTCAGATTGGGACTACTGATTGTGATTAAAGAAATTACTATGCACGAAAGATTTTTATATGCTTAATCGTTAATCCTTTAATTTTATACCCTTAATAATAGTACAGTTCTCTTGCGGTTTTTAGGTTAATTTTTTTGCTAACAACTTTTGTGAGTTTATACCGAGAAGATTTGAAATATGGAACCAAGAAGCCATAGTATTTTGTTGATGGATATTATATGAATCGTGACTGTTTAATCGCAATTGCATGACCTTGGTTAATATGTAAATTGATGCATGCCAGACATTACATTACATTAATCTCCGGACGAACTTTCGGCAAATTTGATATAAAAAACCTAACGAAAAACCAATGTCAATGCAACCTTATAGCTGACTTTGGCAAATGTTGAGGACCCGAACGCGGAAACGGTTTTGGATACATGCATTATACAGAGCAAGGAGAGTTCCACACTATATTTCCAAGACTGCGAGACAATCCAGTTAAATTTGTGAGGTACTTCAGAATTAGTTATGAACAATTTGCAAATTTATTGGAACTGGTAAAACCCCTTCTTCAAAGAAAGAACATCACCCTTACATATTTTTTCGAAAAGCCCGAAATTTGGGGGATATTTAAATTTCGACTGGGCCGAACGATCTGGCAACCCTGAGTTCCAAGTATCAAACAAATATGAAATAATGAACGTGGACGGGTGTAAACTATAAGTATATCCCAAAATTATTTTTTCAATTAAAGGCAATTTTTATGTGTGACTACTTACTATGTATTTTTACGTTTACATTAAAAAAAAACGAAATTAATTAAGTATTTGGGAACAGTTGGATATAGCCCCATCTTAGAAATTCGCGATGTTTTCCATTTCTAGGTATTTTAATGCATTAAAGATGTAAATTTAAAAGAAGATACATCGGCGGAAACATATTTGCATATTTTATAATTTTAATTAATTATTTATTTCGTTTTTAAACGTTTGGATACGGTTTTGTAATTGAATACCCCGATGAAAAAGAGAATCGTTTTCAGTCTCAAGGTCGGAATTTTGCTAATTTTTTGCAAAAGTAAAACAAAAGTGAATAAAACCTGAGAAACTCTGCCATTAACACCCCAACGTAGAGACGAAAATGATGTTTATGTTTACTCGGAATATTTCGCGAAAAAAAAATGTCTCAATTATTTGATGGATAAACGTTCACTTACCCAAGAATAATAAACACTTGACACTTACCAGGTTTTCGTGGAGTTTTGACATCGTTTTGGAACCAATTATTGTCTTCCCGGTTTTCATGCAGAGGCAAAAATGAAATTGAAATCGATTTGAACTACAGTACTTCAAAACAGAAAACTTGGTTAGAGATGGAGAATTTATGGAGTCAGAACATTCCATACAAATTGAGAAAAAAACGAAAAACATTTTATCCAAATTTTGTAAATAATGTTCATAATTGTAATTATTGTACTATTAATATTCATTTCACTTAATATTTCTCAATTTTTATAAATCTGTTAGCTTGCCGTTGTTGATGAAATAAAAAACTAAATGTATCTCCTATGTTTGTAGTTTAAACTTAATGAATACAGGGTGGCATAAACTATTACCACCCAAGTATGGTAAGTTACAACCCGTCGTCAAGGGCAATCGATACCTCTTTGGTAATTCTCACTTACGTCCTTCAAAACAGTGTCAAAATGGGTTGTTTACAATACAGGGAGGGAAAAAAGCATTTTTTACATATTTTGACAAAAAGTATTTAATTCAAATGGTGTATTCTGTTTACTAAAGGTAATTAACTTTAATTACCCTAGTACATTTTTCTAACACTATCTCTTTGATTTCTAATATGAAGGACTACAATTTACCTATTGTATAGGTACACATACACATATTTTAAAATTATTTTGAACTACACAGGGTGTTGCATTAAAGAAGGGCAGCATAACTTTTTTAAATATGATATCCTGTATTTTTTATATAGAATTGGTTCCTCTATTTGATATTTATTCAACCCTAGAATATTACTTTAATTGATTACGGCGTTGTCAACTTATATTTTTTTTCTCAAAATTGTTCATATTTAAGGGTCGTAAACAAAAAGTTGTAATTAATTAATTTATTTACATTTCGAATTTTTTGTATGCAGGCAGGGTCCTACAAACACAATAATTAAAGTATTGTTGAGATATGTACAGGATGGATGGCTCATGCCCATTTAGGTGCCTAACAATATTCCGTTGAGACAGTTTTAAAATTCAGGGTATTTCCAGAGATATCCGAAAAAAAAAGGAAATTTTGAAAAATCATTTTATTTTTTTCCTGGGACTTCAAATTGAATTGCACTCTTGCATTGCCACTTTTTTCGTTCTATCCAATGGTGGTATCCAGTTTGGAATTCGAAGTTTCGTCTTTAAGGGGTTACCATCAACTTTCTTTTATTAAATACGTACTTTAATTTTTTGTATCTTTTTCAGATGATATCGGCGATATTAATTATGCATGTGTCTTTAATTATTTTTGTTGTTTTTTAAAATTTTTATTTTTAATATCAATTTTAATAATGTGTGTATTATTAGAAAAAAATCTTGCATATAAGTAATACAACAGTCATTGAGCAAAATATCCATTCATAGGAAATGTTATACGAAAACATGAGTGAAAGCTACTAAAAAAAAAGTTAAGTGTAATTTTTCATCATGTTATCTAATATGATTTTCTAAATAGTTTTCTATTTTTTTTTTGAAGAATTTTCTGTACTGTTTGATGTGGATTCTTGATCAGAAATATCTTTAGAATAATTGTTCAAAAAAATATTATTTTAAACATGTGCGACATTTTATAATAATGCTTTTAAATGAATTTTTACATATATTACAGATCTCTGGATAATTTTCCATAACATCTTCCACTTTCATTAAAGCTATTTTTTTAAATTATCTACTGGGAAGATGCAATTATAAATTCATGCCCATAATGAAATAAGTATATAAAATATTTGAAATATATCAATAACAAATAAAAATACTAACTCTGATGGTGTTTTCAATGCACCTCGTGTAATGTTATATAAGTATTCACTAACATTTAATATTTTGTCTTTCGTAAATTCGTCATTTGATATTATAATAGTTTTACATATTTTACAACCGCTAGTGTATTTTTTTACCGAATCAGAGCAATATTCAGCTATAAAAATAATGAAGCATATTGATCACTTCACTGATTATTTCAACATTTTCTGAAGAAGTAATAACATCAAAATAAAAAGAAATATCAGCAGACCTAAATGAATCTGTGTGTACTCCTTTGCTTTAAAAGGACTCCTTTATCTGGTGCACTGTATCACTGTGGAAATCACTCCCAGGACATCTGTTTCCCCCTAACTACAACCGACAACTATTCAAGAACCGTGTCAATCAACATCTTCGCACACACACACACACCGCTCGTCGAGTGCCATAGGATCTCCCTTTAGTGTGTATGCCACTGCCATAAAAATAATATTCGTCAGTAAAAGAAAACTGTTTTATTGAGAAATGACAAAATTTAGTAGACCGTAGTTTTAGTAAACTCAAGATTTAAGAACTTGTGTGACGAAGATATTATAGTTAAATCCACTTAAAAACCTGTGCCTCTCAAATCTTCCTCCATTTTGTCATTTTGAAACTTTCCAAGAGATACATATCTAAGTTTAAATTCTAGATCAAGGTTTTCAGAGAAAAGTTAACCTACCAAGTGAATGAGAGCAGCAGTCGTATACTTCAATAAAGTATAAAGTAAAAGTGTCTTTTCTGGATTTGCCAGTGTGCCCTGGCTGGTAATCTGGAAAATTTACATTTTCCCATGGATCCAAAAAAAAAACAAATTCCTTAAGAAATTTGATGCTGTCATGATCTGTGAAATTAATATGGTTGTCTAAGCGAATCCCTTAAACGAACCATTGCACTCGAACCCTGCAAGTTTACTATTTTCCACCATGACAAAATTATGCTTATGAAATCAACTGTACCAATATTATTTTCCTGAGTTATTTTAAGAGCTGCGAATTTTTTTTTCATCAAGCAAACAATCTGCTAACAATACATTCTGTCTTTCCAAAGATGAAGGAGAAAGAATTTTTGAGACAAGGCAAGGGCTAATTTGAAGTACTATTACATTCATTTGCATAAATTTGTTTTAAGTCGCTAATATTTGCTGACAACTCTTTTTTTTTCAATATGGGAAAATATGAATGATTTTTCATATTTTTTTAACTGCGCCAATTGTTTCTAGTAAACTTAACAGTGTAAAATCGAAGAACATTTTTTTGATCAGGATTGAAAAGGTTTCTTATGCAATGTTTATCCACATTATTTTTAATACACATAGATAAGTTAGTTTGAAACAAAAGTTCACACATGCTTGGGTTCGTCCGATGATAATGATAAATCAATGAAACCACATTCTAACCCGCATCTGTTAATACCTTGACAACGTTCAAAACCGTTCCCTTTAGTATATCTGATGAGTTTTTTTTTTCACAGGATACAAAGTAATGATACCTTCGTTTTTAGAAAATATTTGCATTGATAAGTTGGATGCTGTAATATTGAACAACCAGTATCTCTAAGCATTGTATAAGAACTTGGAAACTGAAAATACACTGTGGTTGCCCATAAAAGCGTATTTGAAGAATATCTCAGCTTCGACATTAACATCATTTCAAGTTGCTCTTTCAGCAAGTGAATTGTTTTAATAAATGATGCAAGCATGATCGTTTGACGCGATATCTAAAAATTTTTGAAGAAACTCACAAGCAAATTTAATGGCATCTTCTTTCTTATTACTTACAGAATTCTCACCGGAACCTTTTAAATGACTAAGAAAACTTTCAAAAGCTGACCAGGTGGTACAGGTGGGCTGTTTAGTTGAATCGCTGATTGTAGAAAGGTCCACAATGTCACAAAAATCAGTTAATGGCAACATCGTTATCCTTACTCGTAGCCGCATGTTTTCTGTGAAAATGAGACATGTCCATCTATTCTAAACCGGATGAAATGATGTATTCGAAAAATAGTTAAGAGCAGAAAGGAGACATGTCATGGACATGACCCCTTTCTACCCGAATTCGGCGTTTGCATTGTGTGTTATTATTTTGTTCCCTCTCTTGCGATTGGTTATTGTCGTCGCGTGATGTACCGTTGTTAAGCGGACTGTACAGGGTTGCATCAGTCTGTTGATGTATTTACCAAGGCAGCTGTGTCGATTTGTCTCCTTTTGATCTATAAATAATTACGTTGTTATTAAAATGAGTGAAAGTGGGGACGATCCGAGTCTCACTATTCATCAAGGCTGATAAAGTACCTACCTACCATCTAACCTCAATGTCGTGTATGACTTGATTCTTAAAAAATACCCTGATCAAGGAAAGGTAAATACCATTTCTACTAGGATTATTTCCGTACAAATTTTTCGTTGGGTTTTGGAAGGCCTTCTCAGGATACGTGCACCACGTGTGAAGAATTAAATAACAAAATCAAAAATCTCTTACTGAATGATACTGCATACTGCTAAACGTGTGGCTGTGGCCGAGCTAATGGTACATAAAAGAAGAGGCCAGAAGTTTTACAATTCAGTTATGGAGAGCGGTGTTGCGTCCAAGGCTGAGGGCAGCAAAATCTTGGGATTGTGCTTTGATTTTATGGCAGTGTTTAATTTACCGAAAATACCTGTTCAAGACGTGTACTATTTTCGTCAGCTAAGGGTGAACAACTTTGGTGTTCACAATATGCGTGATGATACCATGACAAGTTACATGTATCATGAGGGTATTGCAAGGAAATCACCAGATGACGTAATTTCATTCTTGGTACACTACCTTCAAACCTTTGTCCCTTCTTCGGTTGAGGAAATACACCTATACTGCGACAATTGTGGGGGGCAGAACAAGAACCACGCCTTGATAAGAATGATCATGGCATTGGTCGAATTAAAGCTATTTTAGAAATTTGAAGTTGTAATCCTGTCCTGTGATCGAGATTTTGGCCTAATAAAGAAAAAAATTTAAAATATTGACTGAGTGTACCTACTTGATGAGTATATTAATGTGGTGGTAAATTATTATAATATTTATGGAAAATTCAGGGTAATGATCGTGAATAGTTCAATGATATACAATTATCAGCAATGGTTTCCCACCTATTACGTCAAAAAATACTATTTAAATTGAATCAGGAGGATTGCCCCTCAAAGACAGGAAGAAGTTTTTGATATCTTCGTACCATTATTTTCAGTGTTCCGACCAACGTCCTGGCACTATTGTGACTTCAGAATTCATTAGTACCTTTGTCGTTTCACACTTCTGCTTGAGGAGGCATAATGATCCTCAACCCCTCCAAATGCCCTCCACGAAATTATACCAAAATAAATTCCCATAAATATCGCGAAGCAGGGCCGGATTTACCACTAAGCACACTAGGCAATTGCCTAGGGGCGCCAAACCCCAAAGGGGCGCCGGCGTTAGCCAGCGTTTTGGCTTTTTAATTAATTGATACCTGATAAAAGGGGAAAACAAAAAAAGATAGCTTCACCTAAATTTAATTTAAATTATTTTTTTTTCAATAATAATTAAATAATTATTTCTTATTTTATTTGTATAATTGTATAAAGTATAATCTGATTGCAATTATTTACTAAAAACAAAGATAATACCTCAAACTCAAGACGTCAAAATAGCGCATAAAATGTTCGCATATTCGCGTTCGCGTACAGATTTGTCTAACGCCTCAGCTTAATATAGCAATCCTTATTAGTTAACAAATCTTGTGAAGCGATATCAACTATATCGAAAATTTCTCTGAAAAACCGATAACAAAAGCTGAGAACACAGGGCTACTTAAGGATTTTAATTCATTAGAAATGGGAATTATAACTGCATCTTGGTCCGACTCGCGACGTGTTGGAAAAATGTCGTGTAAGCCAGCAAGTCACTCCAAACTGTCGATACAGATTTATCTCCGCTATAAAAATCTATAAGTCATTAACAGGGTATTTTGGATCTATTAGAGAACTATAATTTTTATGAAAAGCGGGGAAAGCGAGGAAAGACCAAGAAAGAAAAAACAAGAACAACACAATTTGATGAAGGTGGTGGAGTAGATGTCACGTTTGATGGCAAAAGTGATCTTAGAATTAACATTTATATAATATTCTGGACTCCTTGAAAATTTTGTGTTTTAAAGTTATATAAAAACGATGGATGATGCGGAGATCCGGGATAATTCAAAATTATTGCAAAATTTATATTCCCATGATTTAGATGAATCATTCAATCAGGAGATCCTCCAATTTAGATATTTTATTAAAGAATTTGACGATATCAGCAATATCAAGCACTATCCTAATTTATTAGATACAAAAACTTGGTAACTATGTTTCCAAATATCGAGATAGTGTCAAGAATTTTGTTTAACACTACCAATTAAAAATACATCAGGAGTAAGATCATTATCGACACTAAATCGAACAAAAACGTACTTACGGAACTCGGTTGGCGAAGAAATTCTAACCAACTTGGCGGTTCTTTCTATTAACAGTGACATTACTAATAAAGTTGATTTCCAAGGAATAATATGGGAGTTTGTCAAAAAAAAAAGAGTCGAAAAAGAATATAAAATATTTCTTGTTCAAGTTTATGTTTTTTTTAATGAACTGCTACCCATTTGATTTTTTGTTTATTCTTTTATTTTTATTAAGAGTATTATTATTAGTGTATTTATAAGTACTCAGTACACCTATTTCTATGTTACTTTGGCAAGCAATGTTTTTAATAAAAATTATGTGCAATTTTTTTTGCCCAATGATAATACCTTAACTTTATTTCCTTTTTTATACCGATACAAAAATTGTTGGGGGGCGCTTGGAAAAAAAAGTGCCTAGGGGCGCTTTTATCGTAAATCCGGCACTGTCGCGAAGATGGAAGTCCTGAAGAAACTGAAGCCTTTTTTATTCCAGAAGAAAAATTAAATCCCTTTTGGAACTATCTGTATAAGTGGCCTTCAATATAAAATGATATGAAAAATGTTTATTCCAGAATTTCAATACTTGTATACTGTTTTATACAGTTCTTTTACATTTATATAATATACAGGGTTGAAAGAAAGTTTTAATTGTTGTTATTTATACCTGTTACCGAAAACAAAATTTTGTTAAGTGAAAAAACGAGACATGTCCACAATCCAAAAATGGCCGCCATGGCCATAACCTAAATTTGATTTTCACTAAACTCTCATATATATGCTTTATAGATAACCCGGATAATGTTACGTATTCGTTTCAGATTGTTGTGTGTATTTTATCTAGTTAAAACAGTTTTTTCTCTCTCCTGTAAAATTCAGTTTTTGTGACATGACCCCTTTCTACAATCAGCGATTCAGTTAGAATCCATTCAAATTTGGAAGAGAACAGTTTTATAATAGACTTCTGCTTCTAAGTCTTTTTTCACGTTAAAGCTGCACGAAATATTTATAATTTCTTCGTCATCTATTAAATAAAAAGATCAAAACTTTGACATATTTTGAGGTTAAAATCACAAAGATTTGTGGTTCGGAAAGGTGATAAAAATTCATTAAGAGCACTTATTTGACCAGAATACATCCATCGAAATTTCACAGTCCCTTATCTAAGAGATTCTGACTTCTCTCCTCAGGATTTTTTCTTTTTTGAGGTAAGTACTTTTCTAGTCATATGAGATGGCTGGCTAGGAAAAATGTTGGCAATGGCAGTGGGTTCTAAATTTAGGATTTTTCTTGGACAAATAAATACAAAGCCATCAGTCCTAACAATCTTATCAACAGCAATTATATCAGATTTTAAAAATGTTTGAAATATACCAATGTATTTGGTGTGGGACTGAAAGTAACTTCCCGGTGTATGGCTGCAATCCATTTTCTCCGTAACTCCTCATCTTTCGAAATTGGAAATGAAGAGATGTATGTATGCTTTACCCTCTTTCAACTCTTTTTTATAATTACTACTGCACTTTGGGGCACACAGTTCAAAAAAGTTTTAATACAGAAAAGCACAAAATTACACAGGGCAAAGAACAAAAAACAAGTTGTAGAGGTCAAAATACACAACACTACTTTCATGCTATAAATAGTTTTCAATTTTCAACTATAAACATTGATCTCCAAGAGGAATTCATGACCCTGAGATTGTGACGACACAGGCGCGATGCGATAGGTATCTTGCGACCCAGAATTTTCGTACGTCTAGGTGGAGTTTCCGAAGTTTTATCCACTTTTGTTTTCTTTTTGCATTATCACGATTACTCCTAAACATGAACAAATAAATCTGAGAGTTAGTGAGGATGAGAAGTGGAAGAATATTAGTTCTCCCAGTGTCTCTACTCCTCTGACGTCATAAGGCTTTAAGACAGACTCCTCCCACTTGAATTCGGCGTCCTCCACTCTTAACTGACGTCATCGCATGCTTTTTGGACTTCACGTGATTGCACTAATAATTGCAGTTTCCGTATGAGTAAACACTATAGTCTGACGCCCGTATTAAATATAGTGCAAGTGCAAAAACAATGTAAAAGTAGGCAACAGCCTTGGGCTGATAATAGTATGTCTAGAGCGATAGAGGCTGTACAAAATAGTGTTAAATTTAAAACAGCAGCAAGGCATTTTCAAGTTCCTGTAATGACTTCGAAGAGACGCGCTAAAGAGTTTTTCACACGTAAATTTAATATGGAAATCAGGTTTGACATTGTGTAATTTGTTCTGGTCTCTAGAAGGTCCCATTCTAGTTTAACAAGGTACTTCTCGCTCACAGACATTAGTCAGTAGGGCTGAAAGACCGGTTTACATTCAAGCCCATGGCTATGTTCAACGGCACTCTCCTTTGCGAAAGGTAAAAGTATACTGTCAAAAGTGTCAAAATCAAAAGACGTTCTTAATTGTTTATTTTTTTTAGTTTTTTTCATTGTTTATTTTTTTTTAGTTTTTATAACTATATGACTATACGTTAGTCAACTTGTCAGGTAGCTTCTCTAGATTAGAAAACAAAGTAGTTCCATTATTTCCAATGGCAGAAAGTTACGATTTTTTTGTTATCAGTATTATTATGCGATGAATATGATGCCAACATTGCACAAGTTGCTATTCACTTACTAGTCCAGGAAAGAGCTAAATTGACGGCAGATGTTTTTAATACTGCAACCACTATAAACATTAAGTTGGAAGAAAATCGTAATGTTGAGAATTTTCTTGGAGATGTTGACAACTTCACTGATGAAACCTTTCACAATCACTCTCGTATTCAAAAAAGTACTATGAAAGTAAAAAAAAAACTTATGAAAGGAGAAAAGTAAATCATCTCAATTTGCAATAGGTACATAAGTATTATTAAAATTTCTCTGAAGAGAGTTAACAATCCGGAAAGAAAATCAATTATTCTCAAAAAATTATTATAATAAACACATCTCATTTATTTTACGCTTATATTGCAACTGTTGAAATGTAAGAAGGCTAGCAAGTAGATCCACAAAAGCGCATCTTGGCTCCGACGAAGAGCGGTACATTCAAAAGCTGTAAAATAAATATTGAAAAGTCATCAATATCATATATTTTTGATGAAATGTGATCTAATTAAGTGGCCTTCAAGAGAAGAACAGATCGCCACTCGTGCACACATTAATCACAAATAGGGCTTCTCCCACTGTGTCGTGTTCATAGATGGAGGTCACATTCAAATAAAAGTTTCACCAAAAAATCCCTGTAGACTTTTACAATAGAAAAGAAGTTCATAACCCTTACAGGCAGTATGTGATGGACGGCTTAAGTTTATAGACACATTGGGTAAACTGGAAGAGCACATGATGCTCGAGCTTTTAGGGAAAGTCCTCTCTCAGAGCAGCTGGATGACCTGATTATTGACAGGACATATCACATGCTTGGCATATGCATATACCTTGCAGATGAATGTGATGACACCCTATAGGGATAATGGACATCTTGCGGAAGGAGAAATAAAGATATAATAAAATTCATGCAAAGGCAAGGTCTGCAATTGAAAGGTCACTTGGCAGGCTGAAAGGTAAATTTAGAAGATTAATATATTTAGAAATGCAAGAAACAGAAAATATATCGACAGTGACATGTGCTGGTTGTGTGCTTTACAACTTTATAATCATACATGAAAATTATGAAAGGGGTGGTAAATGGGTTTTTCCACCTGACATTGAATTTGGAAATATAAATTCCCCTATAATAAAGAAGGACATAATCAAAGAATATTTAAACGATATTTTTGACATATAATGAATGACAATATTTTTGAGAAGTAGATGTTGTATAAAATGTACTGCAAGAACTAGCCTTAATGATTATTTATATTATTAGTTATTTCTAAAATATGTATAATCATTTTTTATTTATGTCTTCCTATTATTTTTACCTTTAGGGAAATTTAGTTCTAATGATTTGTTGACATATGAGGTATAATGTAGAATAAAATATGCTAATCAAAGATGTTTGTTTTTATTAAACTTCAGGAAAAACCAGCCATCAAACCGACTGAAGCAAAACAAAACATTTTTATTAACATAATAAACAAAAGGTTTCCTATAGAATACCACTTTTAGTCATTTTAAAAACCATCTGTCTAAATAAAGTCTGTTTTTATTAAGTTTTTTTCTATCCTTTAACAATCTTCACTACATAAACCTGCTTTTAGCTGTTGTGATGTTGACACGATCTACACCAAATTGGTATTTTATTGTAACGGGATCAACTACTGAATAATATATCAAAGTTCATATTTGAATACTAACATTAATAATTTATTAATTTGATCACAAAGTATATGTAAATATACATTTTATGTAAATCTTACATAAAAATTTGCACCAACGTTTTAAAATAATATAAAAACTAGAAATGCTTATTAACAAAATATCAAGAAATTAGCCCAA
>MU186211.1:0-27508 GCA_016904865.1 Pissodes strobi | reverse complement strand
CAGAGTTCATATTTGAACAATAACAGTAATAATTTATTAATTTGATCACAAAGTATTCCGTCTAATTGTTACATAAAAATTTGCGCCAACGTTTTAAAATAAATATAAGATCTCTTAAAAACTAGAAATGCTAATTAACAAAATATCAAGACATTAGCCCAATAAATATATATACTATATCTACTGGGTACCCCAAGATAGATGTTATCAGAGTTCATATTTGAACAGTAACAGTAATAATTTATTAATTTGATCACAAAGTATTCAGTCTAAGTGTTACACAAAAATTTGCACCAACGTTTTAGAATAAATATAAGATCTATAAAAAACTAAAAATATTTATTATCAAAATAACAAGAACTCAGGCCAATAGGTATATACTATATCTACAGGGTAGATAGTTTTAGTCATACGCCTAATAATACCGTAGTATTATTAGGTCTATTACTATTTTGCATCAAAACTACAAACGGTTGCAAAGAAGGCTTCTTTCACAAGTGTGACTTGTTCTCTAATTTACAATTAGCAAAAAAGATTTATATAAACAGTATAAACACAAAAATCTTAACTGCAATAAGGGGTATTGAACATACGCAAACTGGTACCTACAGAACTTTTCTGATATCAATTATCATGGCTTACATAGCAAACTTTTCAGAAAAGGAGTACTACAGGTACCTATAAACAACTAACAACAAATATGTAAACATACATGTGTCAATCACAAGGAAAATATAAATACCATAAACTAAATCGTGTCAGATTGTTTTTGATTTACCAGTAGTTTATAAAGTTATTGCGTTCTTCCTGCATTTTATTCGAATCTTAAACTTTTTCAATTAATGCATCAATTTTTTGATCTAATGTCCTCTTGTTAATGTCTTGTAGCACTTTTTTTATATCCTCATTTCTTCGGGCTCTTTTCTTTGGTGGTTCTTTTGAGGATGTTTTTATAACCTGGGGCTCTGCATCAGACTGTAGATCCTGAGGAGTAGTAATTGGACACCGAAAGTGCTAGGGACAGACTCAATAAAAAATTTTATAATAGTTTGTTCTGGAAGAGATGATCTTACTGTAGTTGTAGTAATATTAGTGCTATCGTTTACATTTAATTTCTGCTTTTTACAAGGTATACTGGTCATAATATTTAATCGTACCTCAGGGTTAATGTTGACATCATTTCGAAATATGTCATCGAGGATATCAAAATAGATCCATGATATAGCTTGCCGGCCACTAGCTTTTTCATTTTTAATAATTTAATGTATGTCATTTTTAAATTTCTAAATTTTCAGTCACGCTCCTTAGCCGATTTTTCCATTATCTGGAACTTAATGGAACTTCTAAACTTGTTCAGTCATTCCTAGTATAAACAAAGAAGATGCTTTTTGTGACTGTCGGTCCAGCTATCACTACAATGCAAGCTCGGTGAAGTAAGATTTGCACAGTCGGTTTCATCAATAATATTTTGGTCGAATTGTCCTTCATCTCCATTGTTTGGGTATTCAGTCTAAGCTCACTTTCTTCTGGTGCTTGTAGTAGACACAAGGTAAAGACCCTTGAGACATATTCCTCAACCTGCTGGTTATTTATTATTCTTGTGGTAAAGACTCTTGAGACATATTCCTCAACTTGTTGAATGCCAAAAATTTGCCTATTTTCTGGGATATCCTCTAAATACCCACCAATATCACCTAAAAAGAAATCACATTTATTAATATGGAGCCTTGTATGCATGCTAATTTCTGAATAGCAATGAAGGTCTTTGTAGGGTTAAGGCCCAGTTTTTTTTGTGATTGTTATTTTTAGCAAGAAGATAATTTTCATGGAAACAATTGTGACAGCAATGATTATGACGGAAATTATCCTCTTGGTAATACTAACAGGCACGTAAAAAACTGGCCCTTAGGCATTTTTTCTGATCTAGTTAAATTTTACTGCTTTTCGCATTCCTAAGTAAATATAAAAATCACTTTTTTATGTTTTGTTGGAGAATTATGTTGTTGCCATTAAAAACAACGTCCCCACTTGCATCGGTGACCACAGTCCAGTTAAATGCATCATTATTATCCATTTTTACATAACTTTAACATAAATCTGCATAAACAAGCAATTTAATAATTTAAATTACGTAATATCCCCCTATTTAAATTTAAAATGTAAGGTTAGTTTATTTTTTGACATTCGCCATTTTGATGCTTGGTAGCCTGCTGGCTAAAAATGCGCTTTTATTTACCGATTTGGCGGTTAGTGCTTGTAAGCGCTTACAATCGCTAAGATCCGTTGAATATAGCCCATATTTCCGCGATTCCCAGCGAGGTAGTCCACTCTTTCTCTACCTAAAATACCTACTTGACCCAGGGTCCAAAAAAAGATCACTCTGTTTCCCTTGATACAAATTTCTTCTAATTCTCAATGCATACTAATGATAATGATGAGAAAGGGAAAAAGAGTTAATTGCTCTGATATAACGCAGAGGGTCAATTGCAATGCTCCGGCTGATACGGCAGGGTGTTAGTATTGTGCCTCGTAAGTGCCATGGGTATGGCGTATAGTTTAGCGGAGAAAATGTTAAAACATGTTCGAATTCCTCCGTATAGAAGGTGGCTCCAACTTCGATCCGTGGCCGTCGGTGTAGATACGGAGGTGAACCGGGTATTTGGTGTGGAAGACATTGTGGAATTGGTTTTAGATTAGAGAGGGTGGGAAATATAATCATCCTAGCGGGTATGATATGTAGAGTCGGTTAGTTATTTCCTTAAGCCCATAGAGAAGAAAATGCTTTTCATTTCTTTGAGAGAGAAGTTCTCGTGTATGGTGAGGCAGAGCTTAAAAAAGGTATGTTCGTTGGTCAACAAATACGTGAACATTTCAGGGATAATAATTTTGAAACTGCACTTTTGGAAAAGAGAATAGGATATAGGGATCTTCAAAATGTATGCAGCAACTTCCAGGAGCTAAGAAATTGGAGAATTATACCGAACTGGTTGAAGAACTTGTCTAATTTTACAAGGAACTAGGAAGCATCATGTCACTTAAGCTACAATCTACAATTTGGGAATCTTTCCCGAAAGCTTAGAAACAGTTTCAGATGATCACGGAGAAAGGTTTCACCAGCAAATTGCTCAAATGAAAAGGCGATTCAGTTTAAAATAGGCCTCAAAAATGCTGGCTAACTATTGTTTGAGCCTCGAACGTGAAACCGATCCCAGCGAATACAAACGAAAAAAGACAACAAAATAATATATTTGATTATATCCTCTTTTTTTAATTGTGACTTAGTTTCTTTTAATTTTGTAAAATTCAACATATTCTTTATGGTTTGGTTTTTTCCTAATTTACATTTTTATTATTTTCTTTAAAACCATATGGGTGAAGACATATAAAAAAAGGTTTTTTATATGTCTTGGGTAAAACCGAGATCATATTTGATATCATCACATTAAAATATACACAAAAGCCAAAAAAATACCAGGGAGGGTCAACACGTTTCAAAATGCAGAAAGATGATTATTCGTCGTGTTTATATACCTTAACACTTTCAAGTTTGTGTTTATATACCACTTAGATAAGTAAAATAAGGGAGTGCTTAGTCTATCTGATTGCCTAGTGTGATAAGTTTTCAAATTTCCTTTCCTCTCTCTATATGCCATTTGTGGATAGGGCACATACTTTCTAAAATAAATAAATAAGACAATTGTAAAATGTTCAAGGTAAAAACAATGATCTCTTAGTTTAGGCTTGTTTAAATATTGAAATGGATTTTTAAGAAGTGAAATTAATTAAAATATTATTACTATATAACCTTGCTATTAACTTGCCAGATACCAAAATAGAAGCACAGCGAATTTTCAAGATAAATTACACCCGTTTTACCAGCAAACATCAGTTGGTATAAATGATGGTTGCGACACCCTGAAACGCCATAGGCGACGTAAGTCGACGCAAGTTATACATTTATATTGAAATTTTCATAAAAATAAGTTATAAAAACGTGTCCCTTGTTAATTTATTCGTAACTGTTCCAACTTGACCTTTCGAATGGATCAGATTCTTTAATACCAAATCTCCCCTTAATTAATTTTAATTATTTATACTGATTGCTTCAGGGTTGTCTATATGATATGCTATTTCTTCACGACTGGTATAAGGCATCGACCAAAAATATGAACTCTTTTTAACGGGATCAGGGTAGCAGCAGGTGATAACTCTAAATTAAAAATAAGGTAAGGACGTTACCGATATTTTTTTTATTTTATATTTAATTTGAGTGCAGTTTGTATAATGACGTTGTAGACAGTTGACTTCCCTATGCCCTATGCGAATCGAAAGACATTGACGTCCAATTAAAATTCAACCAATCGTTACGATCGTGCCGCGATTATACATGCCCAATTATTTAAATCGATAGCTAACCTAACAATGGTTATGTATATATTAGACGAATAAAGGAAAGCGTTGTTTAACTCATTATAACATTGACATGAGGTAATGGCATTATTTTAAATTTGTCGTGTGCATGTGTGTTTACTGAAAAGTTTAACAAGTACGTGATGCCAATGTTTGCTGAAGCGCAAGGAAGTGCGTTTCTCAGTGGAACAGTAATTTATCAATGTTGCACGTGCTTAAAGCAAATAAAAACGCACCTTTTCTAAAAAATCTTATTAACCATGTATATGATTTCATAAGCTTATTCTATATTTAGAATCTGTTTATTATTAATGTAGATATTCACATCAAGTAAATATTTCGTCAAGGATATTTTATACTTATAGATGAAAATATTTTTATGTAAAGGTATATTCATTATAAACTATTTAAATCCACAAAATTTCAAATTTACAATTTAAGTATACGTAATATGTTAATTTTTTTAATATTTAATTGAGTACAAGGGCAATAATAGTTAAAAATTAATACGACATTAATTTTCATTGATCAGAAATTTTATTGAAAATTCAGATTTTTGTCTAAAGTATGTATCATAAAAAAAGATAAATTCAAAAATATGGGCAATCATGTTTTCCCTGTTTTTTCATATTTTTACATGTGCCAAACGACCATAGATAGCCCCAGAACCGTGACCCGACTGTGATAAAATCAAAATCTAAACTTCTAAACTAATTGAAATGTTCTCCCACTAGATACAATATAAAGCGGCAACATCTGTGAAGTTTCGCTAGCATCGGCACTAACAAAATATCCCTGGATTGCTGCACGTATTTTCAGAACTTAATCTACTACATGTGATACAATCGTACACCAAACAAAAAATGGCCTAAAGAAGATATCAAAATATCAAAAAAAAATACTATTTCTAAAAAAAAAGCTGGTTAGTAAAAATGAGGTATTTTGCAGACCACTTTCATCCACCCCTGACATCTCTCTGGAAAGCTTATCAAAAATGCTTTTTGCGATACCAAAAGTAATGAGATTTAAATACAAAGTCTTAGCAAAATATTGAGGAAGTATTTTAAAAAGCTCTTGCACAATTTGGCAGGAAGAATTAAAAAATAAAAGTAAATGATGAAGGATCCCAAGTGTAAATTAAAACACTATTGTAGTGCCATATATTTTTTGCAAGTGCTCAAAACAATTTCTATTTTGTTCTAAACAAAAATAAAGTTGATTTTCAAATTCCTCCTTAACTTTCCGAAAAATGTGTCTTGGAATACTTCGACAAGCTTTAATTACCTCCGATGTAATTCTTCCAGAAAAGCCGGCTGGTTTTGTGAACTAGTAATTTAATGTAACTTCATAAAAAAAGGGCTCAAGTTTCGTTTAGCGGAAATCCGTTAGCAAGTAATTAATTTTATTTTTGACATTATAATACCTCTCTCAACGCAGAGCAATCAAAATTTTACGCCGCAAATACATCAATCTCAATTTGAAAAAAAAATAAATAAATAAAAGAGCGAAAATCCATTAGAAAAAAATTCTTGGCTTAGAGTAACCCTCTACCTCTCTAAACCTAATTAACCAGAGTAAAAAGAAAAGCGCGCACCGCGCGCTTGTCTCTTCACTATGCCTTATTACCCCAAACAAACCCAGACTAACCCAAACTAACCGAAACTAACCCAACCTAACCCTGGTTTTATAGCGGAGAGAAATCTGCAAAACCAGATACTGAGGGGCTTAAATTCAGTGTGTGTCGTGTACAATTGTGTTGTTTGCCCCATCTCCGAGTTATGTCAGGTTCTTTGACAGATTAAAAAACTCCGCTGAGGGGTGCTTCGTGCACGCGCACTCCTCCCTGGGCCCGCCGTTAGGCATTACTTCAGAGAATGGAATGAATTTTGCTTCTCGCTTTTGTTTTATCTTTGTACTTGCCGAGCCGTCTCCCTCCTTTTTTCTTCATGCTCTTTTTCCTTCATAAACTTTCTTAGCATGTCGGTCACGTTTTTGAAGTTTTCCTCGGAAGTTAGAAGGATTTCTCCTATGTTGTTTTCTGTTATTTCCTAGCAAAATTTTATGGCCGCCTCTAGTCTTATGGTTACGAATCTGCGGCAATGGAATATAGTGTGTTGCGGGGAGTCTTGCTCCCCACAGAAGCAGCATTCATCACTGTTTTGTTTTTTAATGGTTTTTAAATACGTTCCAAAAATACCGTCCGGTTATGGCCTGTGTAGTATAATAATCCACTTCTCCATACTTCATTTTTATCCAGGGTCTCAGATCTTTGATAAAGTGTTTTGACCATCCTTCATAACTTGTCCATCTAGTCTGCCACCTATTGAGTAGTGTGTTCCTTGCTTCCCCTTTGACTTGTCGCCCCTCTCTGTATATCCTATTTCTTTCTTCCACCGCCAGATCGATCGGTGGAAGACCGGCTATTACTTGCACCGCGGTGGTTGATGCCATTCTATAAGCAGAGGTGGTGCCTATTGCCAGACGCCTGTTTACCTTTTCCAGAATTCCTTTGTATTTCTAGTACTTAAGTGCTCCGCCCCATATGGGAGTGGCATACAGGATGGCAGAGGTCACTGCGCTGCTGAGGATTCTTCTCTTACTGCTTTTGGGGCCTCCCATTTTTGGCATAACTCTCATTAGTATGTTGGTTATTTTGTTTGCTTTTTCGGCAGTTCTTACGATGTGAGCTGTCATACGTAGATCTTTATCCAGCTGTACTCCAAGATATCTAACTACGTTCTCCCTTCGTATGGTGGTGTTTAGGAGATGAATTTCCGTGCTTAATATAGTTCTTCGCCCAGCGAGGATTAGAAGTTCCGTTTTTTTTTGCTGCTACAGATATGTCCATTTCTTCCAGTTTGGAGACCACTGTTGTAACAGCGTACTGGGCCTTGTCTTCGAGTTCCGTTCTGGTCTTCCCACGCACAGTTATCGCTAGGTCGTTTGCGTAGGCTACGAGGTTTACTCCACTTTCCGTGTTTAGGCGTAGGATCTGGTCAAAAAGGAGATTCCATAAGATCGGGCCTAAAATGAAGCCCTGTGGAACCCCGCAGGATTTTTTTGTGTATTTCTTCGTTTGGCGTAATTATTTGTCGATCTGACAGACACAAACTAATTATTGCTCTTAGATATTCGCTGACTCCTCCCCTCCGCAGTGCCTCAATAATGCCTCGCCATGGCGCTGAGTTAAAGGCATTTTGTATGTCTAGAAGAATCATCACGCAGAAGTCTCGGTTTTTTACTGCCCTACTGTTTATATCCTCCCATACCTGTTGTACTCTTCTTAGCGCGTCTATTGTCGATCTTCCTTTGGTAAATCCGAACTGGGAACTGGTTGTCATGAATTAGGTTTTTTTCAAGAGCTTCGCTTTAAAGTCTGTTCCCTACCAGGATTTCAAGGAGTTTGCCTGCGCGTCTATTAGGCATAGCGGTCTAAAGAATCTTGGGTCAGTTGATTTCTTCTTTGATTTCTCAATCAGTAAAATTCGTGAGCTTTTCCAGAGCTTTGGGAAATCCCCCGTTAGCAGGCACTCGTTATAGACATTTGGGTTCCCTTTAGCGCAGGTGGTAAGCACTTCTGGCGTTATGTTGTCTGGTCCTGGTGCTTTTTTGAGTTTCTTCTGTTTCGTGGCATTCTGCAGATCGTCTTCTGTGCATTCTAATATTTCATTTCTGGGTGTTTGCATTTTTGGCTATTTTATTTCCATTTGGACGGGGAATAGTTTGCTTATTTGTTCTTTTATGATATCAGGGGCGATTTTGGGTTTTGCTTTCAGTTTAAACTTTTTTGTCACTATTTGGTATGCTTTCCCCCAAATATGGTCCTCTAGTTCTTCGCACAGCTCCTTTCATTTCTGCTTTTTACTGTTTCAAATTTCATTTTTTAGTTGTTGCTTAGCGTCCTTATATTGGGTATTCAGTGTTGCTATGAGGTTTGTGTTTATGTCGCGCCCTTTGGCTCTGATGAATTGTGTTCCGAGTTTTATACAGGTTTTCCTTTTTTCTGCTATTTTCTGATACTACCAGTATACTGGGTGGTGGTTGTTCTTATTTGCGCCAGGAGTGGTGAAGTACTTATTGCATGCCCTTGTGATGTCTTCTATTAGTGTTTGCGGCCTGTCGGTATTGTCTTGAAAGATATTGGGCACCTCCTGACCAAACCTCCCTAATGCTTTGGTACTAATTTTCCATCCCCTCTATTTCTTGTTTGCGTCCTTTCTTTCAGTTGGTGTTAATGAGATTTCAAAGGTTATTGTACGGTGGTCGCTAAGGTTTCCCTGGTTGTCCAAGACTCTCCATTCTCTTATTTTTTGGCTGATTCCTGTGCTGGTTACCGTAAAGTCAATTAGTGAGCTCCCTGTTGAACCCACAAATGTGGGTAAGTGACTTTCATTTAACACTACTAGTGTCGCTGTAATCCAATCTTCCAGGATGTCTCCCCTCTAGTTCGTTGTCTTTGTTCCAAAGATCCGCGTCTTCGCAGTCAGGTCTCCTCCGATTATTATCTCTTTGTTTTGGGGTCGTATTAATATGTCCATAGAGTTAATAGTTTGTACATTTGGTGAAAAGTAGCAGGAAACGATTATGAAGTCCTTCATCTCAATGCCCATATAGCCATTTCCGATTATGCTTCTATTAACATTTATATCTCTGCCCGTCTTAATAAAACAGTCACAATTTTCATCCGTGTAGTCTAGTTTTGCCATGTTTATATTAGGTTCTTGTCCGAGGATTAGGTCAATGTCTTCATCCACAATTGTCTTTTGTAGCAGGTCATGAGCTGCTCTGCACCTATTCATGTTTAACTGTGTGACTTTTAGCTTCGTGATGTCAGCCATCTCTACCCTATTGGGCTGGGGTCTTCTCCCCCGTCAGCCATTCCTTTAGACACCTCAGATGTTTGCTGATTCAACCTTCTTCTATTCGCGGACAGTGCTCGTCGGAAGTATTTGCATCTGCCTGTTCCAGCTTTGTGTCCCTGCTGTTGACACAGCGGGCATGCTTCTTCTCTCTCGCATACTTTGCTATTGTGCCCTTTTTCCTCACATTTATAGCAGAGCTCCCTCCTGTCCGGTCCATTGCATCTGTTAGGTGCATGGTCATATGATCAGCACTTGTAGCATTTTTCCATTTTGATTCTCCTCTCCATACTGCACCTTACCATTCCAACACGGAATTCAGCCTGATTTGCAAGGAGCTTCTCCACCATTTCCTTCCCCATCGTTACTGTTATTGTTTGGGTATTATTTACGTTAGGCCTTATAGCACTTAGATGGTAGTCGTTTTCATCCAATGGTCCTATTTTGTTTTCGATTGCTTCTACAACCTCCTCTTTCGTCGTTAAGGCATACATACCTTTAATATGTATAGCTTCTCTTTTACTTCCTTCTGTAATTAGCTTCAGCTCCGCATCTTTGTTTGTGTTTTTGATTGTTTGCCCTAGTTTCTTAAATGCGGCTTCGTCTTTGTCTGTAGTAATAATTAGCATTCCGTCCTTGGTCTGTCGTATGGATTTAATAATTTGGCTCTCATTTGTGTTCTTAACGCTGTTCCTCACGTTTTCTATCGTCTGTCTAAAGTATTTCTCTTTTTGATCAACTATGAATGCATAAGTGGGTCTTTCTATTTTAGGTTTGCCTCTGATGTGTGGCCTTTGGCTAATCTCTAAGTTCGCCCTTGTTGTATATATTGCTACGTTTGTATTTGTTCATTGGAAGATTATTTCCACCATTTTTCTGAAATGTTCCAAGTTCATTTTTTTGATATGGTGGAGAGTCACCCACTCGTCATTTCTTGTCTCCTCGCGAAGCCTCGTCATCATTTCCCATATTTCCACTTCTGTGTCCCCTGGCGAAACCTTAACAATCTTTTGTCCTCGCAGTGGCTGTGTACGGGTCCCCCTTGTCTGATTCAGTATGCCGAAATCATCTGTAATTTCCATTATCTCTGGATATCTTTTCCGAAAGAGAGCTTGTATACTCTCCTCCATATGCTTGTCAGTTGGTTCCACCAACACGACCTTGACACTTACTAACCCAAACTAACCCAAACTAACCTAAACTAACCCAACCTAACGCAAACTAACCCAAAATTATCATAGAAAAAAGTCTAGTTTTCCGAAAAACAAAACATTTGCGGAGAAAAGGAAAATTATTTTTGTGTTAGTATTCTTGTGTAGAATCATCCTATAGAACGATATTTTTTGTAGCCGATTTCGGCTATTCTAAACTACAAAAAAAAATTCATTAATTATGCATTTTCGGATAAAACTAATAACATCGTTTTAATTAATAGGTTTATCTGGACCGGCCTAGGACAAAAAAAGAATGGGAAAATTATCCAAATATAGGTTTTAGCTAAATTATCATATTAAAAAAAATCTAGTTTTCTGGAAAACAAAACATTTGCGGAGAAAAGGAAAATTATTTTTGGGTTAGTACTATTCTTGGGTAGAATCCTATAGAACGATATTTTTTGTAGCCGATTTCCGCTATTCTAAACTACAAAAAAAATTTCATTAATTATGCATTTTCGGATAAAACTAATAACACCGTTTTAATTAATAGGTTTATCTGGACCGGCCTAGGACAAAAAAAACTAATGGGAAAATTATCCAAATATAGGTTTTCGCTAAATTATCGTATAAAGAGAATCTAGTTTTCTCGAAAACAAAACATTTGCGGAGAAAAGTAAAATTATTTTTGTGTAGAATCATCCTATAGAACGATATTTTTTGTAGCCGATTTCCGCTAAAAGATACTTGAGCCTTTTGGTATAACACCACTCTCTCGCCACTGCAACATAGTGTGAGTGGGGGTGCACCATTTGGATTAACGTCACTCCAGTAGCGAGAGTTATGTTTATTCACATGACCACTTAGGGAAAAGGAAGGCTCATCACTGAAGCAAAGCGAATGTTTTTTTTTTATAAAGTCGTGCGTTGCCGTAAAGGTCGATTCGCATGTCACCCACCAGCAACGTCACGGCAAAATATTGTTAAAGGACGTTTTCATGGTAATATTCGCCTATATAGGTAACGTCAAGTACCGTCAATGTTAATCGTGTTTATAACGTGACGTTACGTGACGCATTTGCCAATTTAAACGTTTTTACGAAACGGCAAGTAAAAATTGTTGGATTTATTATGGATGACGAGGAATTAATTGAACAAGTACATCAATATGAGGGTCTGTGCAGTATGGGTTCTCTAACTCCTTAAATAACGTGTGATATTCCGGTTTTTGTGGTCTTTTAGTAAACATATTTCTGCGATTTGCTTCTTTCTCATCTAAAATTCATGCAATCATAGCTAATTTTATCTACTGAGCTTTTCATGATAGAGGAAAACGAGCCAGGGACTTCATGTTTAAAACGTTGACGGTAGACATACTAGATATTTAGTGTGAAATGAAAGCACGATTTACGTAACGTTGTCGGTTGGTGACATGACGTTGGCGTTCCGTAAAGTGCGAATCGACCTTAAGTCTCCCTGGCATGGTGTCACAGAACTGAATTCTCTGCCTGGATCACCGTCGCCAAATTCTTGAAAAGTGTTAATTTTGTAAGGGTGAAACTTAGTCATTTTCATTACTCTCCTAACAGATTATATGGATACTCCGGTAATTGCTGCTGAATGACGCGTTGACACCTTTGTACATATAGAACCTTGGCCAATAACCTTAATCTGTATGTCTTCATCCAAAACTTTAGGTTGTTGTCTTTTTTATTACAAGCGGACCCAGTTTCTTGAAAATTTGAAACCAAATCCCTTATGTAAAGTAAACGTGGTTGACGTCTTTGTCAGGATGTTTTCCATTAAATGGAATGGCAATTCTCAAATAGGGCAATAGAGCACCATAAAGAAAAATCATTTCTACTCGTTCTTCCATAGAAAACACCATTTCAGAATTAAAATAATTTCGGAGAAAAAATACAGACACAAGTGATGGCAACAGCAAGCAGATTAAACCTTAAATTATTTGAAAGAAGCATATTTTATTAAAGGTTTTACAAAAAAAAAACGACACAACAAGTATTTGCGATATTACAAAAACACTAGCTAATTTTAGCAGTATAATAAATAGTATTTTAATAGAGACTTGGGGTCAATTATGATCATTTATGATTATTTCCTAATTTTTCCTGTAAAATGTAGCAAAAGCCAGTTGTAAAAGGCCTTTTACACGATCATATCAGCTCTTAGTTCAGTTTCAGTCTCAGTCAAAAATAGGTCTGTCCATTCCGTCAGTTCTCCATCTCCGCTTGTGTTTCGTTTCAGTTTTTATCTTTTTACACGTAGGAAAATCGGACAGTTTGGCTGAGACTGAAACTGAACTGAGAACTGATATGACCGTGTAAAAGGCCTTTAAAGACATTTTCTCAAAATTTTGCTAACATTTCATACTTAATCTCATTAATTTTCGTATCGTTAAAATTTTGATAAGCTTTCCGGAGAGGTGTCACAAGTGGGGTAGTGTCAGTTAAGATTTTAAAGCGGATGAAGGTAGTGCATCAGGGGTGAGTGGAGGCGGTCCGCAAAATACTTCATTTTTATCCTCTTCTTCCTGCTTTATTTTTTGGTTTTTGATATATTTTTTCGTTTGGAAAATATTATAGCAATTTATTTTTAAAAGCAAATTAACACGTTGAGCGCCACGTGCCCACAGGTGGACATTTGAATTTTACAACAGAGGACCAAGTGCCCACCGGTGGTTATTGTTGAATCTCGTTGACGGAATCACGTGGCCATCTGTGGTCACACTACGCATTTCATTGCAAGACCGTCCGCTCACCACACAGTGGATTTTTTTCGTAAACTAAGTGAACATAATTCATATTCAAAAAGTATAATAGAAGCATCATTAGAGAACCATGCATATTTCATTTAGCTCTAAATAGATTTTTTTTTTTTAATTCAAATCAAGTACATACAAGTTGGGAAGGCTGCAAATATTTGATCTATACAAGTGTTATTTTGCTATAAGCAAAGTAGGAAGATGCGATAAAATGTATCGCTTAGGTATTTTTCAGTATTGGGTTGTAGTTATTGGTAGTGGCAAGTTTTTATATAATATTTTAAAATCTTAGTTTAGTTTAATATCAGTGCATATTAGTAAAGAAACCATTGATAAGTCAAAAAATGTAAAATTTTTAAGGATTTATAGCTAAAAGAATATAAAAATTCCAACGAATTTCAAAAAAAGGATTAAAGTGTTCATGATTTAAGATTATTTTCATAAAAAAAATTTTTTGCGCTTTTCTTCAATACATCAGACGAATTTATTGAGGAGAGCTGCATTAATTCAAATAATAATTGACGGCGGCGGCGACCCAAAAAACCGATGAGTGAGTCAAGTTTTAAAAAAGGGAGAGTTGCAAATCTCCTCAACTCAAATACCTATTAAGAAATCACTTTTGCGGCAGAAGTTGAACCCGTGTGACAAAGTATAAGCGTCCTGTAACTACTCAAAGATAAATAACTATCACATTTCTACCTTAGTTTTTATAAATCTGTTTCTTGATCCCATTTACAAAGTCAACGGAAAATAAAAAATGCCCTGGTTCACCCTGGGGACAATATCAAAATCTAAGATAGGAAAGTCAATGCTATTTATTTTTCCCTAATTAGAATGATTTACAACATTAATATGATATGTCGAAAATAATTGAAGATAGGGATTTTGGAGCCATAATGCCTTAGGAAATACTCCTGTAGATCTCCAAAAAAATAAAGATTGAACAGGGTATTTCATATAACAAAAAATTATAAATATATTATTTATTTGTAATTTTTGACCCTCTGTACATTTTGAAAATAAATTTAAAATATATCTATAGTCATATCCGGTGCTAAAACAATATTTCTTCTAAATTGCAATAATTAGGCTGTAATCGTTCAAATCATTTGAATAACCCTATATCTAAATTCGTTACACCCTGTGTAATTAACTGGTATACTTTTAAATATTTAAAAATAATTTTAAAGATACCTGTTCTAAAAATGCTAAAAAAACTCCAAAAGAACTATGTCCACCTAGTTTGCCATAATTGCCCACTGTGCACCAGTGGAAACTCTTTACCTTTACATTTACAAATCTAAGTTTGATCCCAGGAGGTAAACCTATTTTACTTGGACTTGGTAGTTTGGTCTGTCAATGTCTATAAAATACTGAATAATGTTCAGGAAAGAAAACTTAAACATTAAAAACTAAGTTAAAATGTATTATTAGGCTTTGTAGAGCATTAAAAATAGACGTGTTTTCCTAATGAAAACGAGCATAGCTACAAAACCAATCCAAAACATCTTTACATCCTACTACAGGAGCAGACAAAAATTAAGCTCTACGAAAACCATATTACTATTAAGACCATTTTCATAATTAGCTTTAAAATTAAATTTATAAAGTCCCGCAACAGGGACGTCCTAGGTGTTCGCAACTGAATCGTATGTTGATGAGCAGCTTGTGTCTGATGGGTGTTTCTGTTTGGCACAACTCTGGGTGGAATCATAAGTGCCAGCTCGTTCGAGCACCTTCCGTAGTAGTATCGATAGTAAGGAGATAGGTCCACCACTTTTCTTCAATGTTCAAGGCTATCAAGGTCTTTAGTCATCTCTGGGTCATCCACAAGACGAACTGCTCTCCTCTGTATGGAGCCCAATATCTTGAACAAGTGTTTGAGTGCCGAGCTCCACACATGAGAGCAGTATTCCAGAGATGGTCTTATCTGGGCCTTATAGAGCAGTAAGAGCGGATGAGATGTTTACAACTTTTTTGCTCTATAGAGTGCTCCTAGCTTTGTACTGCTGCCTTGGCCAATTTGGTGACGTGATTACGCCAAGACATGTTGTTTTCTACGTTGATGCCCAGCAAGCTAATGGATGAGGCCAGAGTCAGTGTTTGTCCTGTCTCTCCTGTCATTAATAAGTCAGGTCCTGCGGTGTTTGTTTTTTTGAGAAGACAGCTGCTTGAGACTTTCCTGCGTTAAATTGGACATTATTTCCACACCACATCCCACGTTGGCGTTCATATTCTCATTGATGGCAGCAATCTGATTTTCTCGCTCACGTTGGGACGAGTAGCGGACATGAATGATGATATAAAAGTGCTGTCGTCTGCAAAGCTGTAAATAAAATTATTTGTCCTGTCTAAGAGATCGTTAATATCGAGCAGGTAGGAACAGTGTGGGAGACAATATACACCAACTCGGATGCTTAAATCCCATAAGAAATTGGAAAGCCATTACTTTAACTTTGAAACCATATCACGAAACTGGTCCTAAGCTTTATAAAACATTAAAGCAAACAGTTTTTCTAAAAGAAAACAAGTATAACTGAATATAACTATTGTACTATTCTAAATCTCAATAAAGTATATAAAATAACTATGTGGTTGTTTACACTGCTCACAAATAGTGTTCACCTTTTTAACATTTTTTTCAAGCTTAGATCAAATCGTGTTGCCTTGTCATATTTTTATGACATCCGCTACATCTCTTTCTGGTCACTCTTTTTTGATCCTTCACTTCTTTGAATGTGTGTTTTTGGATTTGGGCCTCTCTTGAGGTTAATGGTCGAGCAGCTGACGGCATATTAGAATTATCAGTAGACCTTGCCAGGGCCGAAACAATAAATTCCTTGAATCACATCATACTCATTTTTTATTTTATTCACTTTATTAAATAAACATAAGACGTTTACAACTGTGGTAGCAGTGATTAGATAGAAAAGTAAACGTATGCAGCACAACAGTAGGGAGCGTATGCTGCCCTCTGATCTAATAAGTCGATAAATGTCTTTTCTTTGTTGTAGTCTAAGACCACAGCTGATTTCCTACATTCTTTTCCTTTTTTTTTTAAGTTGTAACCGAATCGTCATGTTTTGTACTAAACATTAGTACATCGCGTTTGTCTTTCCACCTTAGCACTTCTGTTTTATTTTCATTTTGCCGCGCAACTACGTCCCCCTTTTTTAGTTTTGCTTTTGTAATTTCTCGAGAATTGCCTTTTCGATTAACTCTTAGAGTTCCAACGAGATGGATCTTCTGTTCAATAATTTCATCTGCTAACGAGACACTTGTATACCAATTGTCGGTGAAGAGAATTCTTTCTGAATTAAAGAGGTCATCCATTAACTCAGTTACAACTTCCTACGAAAGAGATATGTTTTCTCTTTACCTGTATAAACTTTGAATGCTCAAGTGTAACTAACCTGCTGTTACATAAAGTTTAAAAACTTTAATGCCGTCTCTATGTCTCTTGTTAGGTTTGTATTGCCGAAAATAAATTCTTCCACATGGAACATTACTTTCGTCAATACACACCTAAGACTACATCTAATATACACACCATATCTTCTGGCGCATATGCTTCTTGAAACTTCAGATATTTTATAAAGACGAACATCCATATCTCTTTGTCTTATGTTATCCCAAGTATGAAACATGCTCAATATATTTTTAAATCTATTTCGACTCATTACTGTAGGAATTTTATTTTCATACAGCATGCTCCTGGACCAATAATCCGTTCGTTGTGGCACTTAAAGAAAGTTCAGTCCAAGAAATTTACGCATTTCCGGCGGATCGGTATTAACCGATTTTGCAAGTGTTGCTTTATATGTATGATTATCGGATTTTGCCGCCGCAATAATAATTTGTGCAGCAAACCTGATAGTTTCTCTAGCAAACAGATTGATTACATCTTCGTTTATAAAATAGTTGAAAAATTCGATAGGATCTTTTCCAGCTAAAGCAGCAGCAACATCGGGATTCATGCCTGTATTGTTCGAAACCTCGTCAAATGTTGATCGGTCTCCATCAACGGGCTCCCATTTTCGATAATTTTTCAATCATCAGGATCTTCATCCTAGTTATTTTCTGTATCTTCTTGATCGATAACCTCCAAATCCGTGTCATCAAATTCTAAGTCAGAACTGTTCTCTTCTGGCTCAACGTGTCGATCAGCAATTGAATCATCTGAAAATTCCTTTTCACTCATACTTTTGAATTCAGCAGCAAGCTCAGCGTCCGTTAAAAGTTTTCGATGCATCTTAAATTAAATCTGTAAAGAAATAAAAATGCTGCAAAACAAAGAAAAGAAAAAATAATAAAAAAAGATACATATCAGAATATGTCCACTTGTGGACACTTGGGCCCAAGATGTATTATTAAGTGATCACCGGTGGGTCAAAAAAAGAAACAGGTAAAATCACGAAAACAAGATTTGGTTTATCAAAACTAAATAGCACAAAGTCATACCAGTTGCAATATATCGATAAAACTAATAATTAAAAAAAATTTAGTTCTAACAAGTCACA
The DNA here is from genome assembly GCA_016904865.1 of Pissodes strobi. NCBI lineage: Eukaryota > Metazoa > Arthropoda > Insecta > Coleoptera > Curculionidae > Pissodes > Pissodes strobi. Next base: position 9,784 of record MU186211.1, on the reverse strand, counting down.
CAAGGAATGCCCACCCGTGAGCACGAGGTTTGCTGCAATTCAAAGAATAAATCATCACCGGTGGGCATGTGGCGCTCAACGTGTTAAATACTAACATCCTTAAAAAACGATTAAAAGCTTAAGCCCTTTAGAACATACGTTTATATGAATAATTCTTTCTTGAAATTAGACAAGGGGTCGCTTTCAAAAAAATATAAATAGCCCGTATATAAAACAGATCTCCGCAAATGATTATCACAAAGTATGAGAAGAAAGTAGCAAGCCATCAAAATTTGAAGGTGAAATCGTCTGTGGCGTAACTACATAATATCGTTTGACTAATGACCGATCTAAGTTTTGCCGAGACGATTTAAAAAAAAATCACACTTAAACGTAGTGTGATAAGAGTTACAACAGGAAACGGTTAAAAACGCGACTTTTGTCACTAACATAGTTAGAGTCTGGTAACCAAAATATGTTTGTTTTCCAATAAGTGTCTGGTGTAACTGCCTGTAAAATTTTGAAGAGTAGGTAATTATCGTTTTGAATACAGTTTGTCAACGGCTTTCGGACATTAAGCGTTTCCGGGCATAACGAATCTTAGAGAGTGCGTAAAGTGAGTATTTTACGCACGGTAGTAGAAAATATTATTTATGCAACAAGTGTGTAAAGTGACCCTTTTTTATGAATGGGAACATTCGCCTACGGCTCATGCGACAATCCCATGAATAAAAAAAGTGTACTTTATCCATGAGTAGCATACAAAATTTTTTCTACTACTGAAAAATATATGAAAAAACAGGAACATTATTAAATTACTTTATGCACTAGTGCGTAAAACAAATTATTTTACGCACTGCACTATATGTTAGATTATGTATAGGCAAAGAATATTATAGTACACAATAGAATTTTCTTTGGCATAGGTAATGACGAAGTTCGAATATTAGCGGTGCCTAACATATTCAATGATTAAATTGCCCAGTATTAGGGTCTTTAAGTTAGTAATAATCGATAGAAATAAAATTGATTATCCGTTTCCTTTACCAAAAAATACGATACTAACTAATAAGGAAAGTCATTACAAAAATTAATGAACATAGATCATGTGTCATGTGGATAAATAAGCAAAATATATTATATAATTTAATTTCCTTAAAGAAATTTTAAATCGTTCTTTCACTTTCTCTGAACTTGGGTCTTGAACTTAAACTTGCGTGGTCAGCAGATTTTATATAACAAGATTCAAACGAATTAGTTTCTCGCTTGTATAAAACGATCATTTTCCGTTCGCTATTTAGGTACTATATCTACAGGGAGGTTCTAAAAGTATAGCAGTGACTAGCAATCACAAAGGTTATCGCCTACATGTTTTTAGTTATTTAGGGAAACTATTTAAAATATTATTATTACTTATATACGGGAATTACATATTATTGGTCCTACACTAACTTGGTCAAAAATAAACACAGAAAAGCGAGTAAAAGTTCAGTTAATAAGTCATAAAAATAAATAATCACTCATAACAGAAATAAAATAGAATAAAATACGTTATACGCCTGACGTACATTCTTCGGTGCTAATAATGGTAATACTTTTTAATCTTTAATGTATTAGAAATATAATTTCATATTATTTCTTTAAGCTTGAAATCTGCTAATTGACCCGCTTCTTATTGATCCGATTTGAAAACAACGTTATCTTAAAACGCAATTCCTGTTTCCAATTTCGTATTAGGGCTGGGCTGATTTATATCAAGTGATCAATTAAAAGCATGATTTAAATCACTTGATTTTTTAAAATTAAAATCATGATTTAATTAAATCTATGTTTATATATTTTTTTTATTTAGAGCGATATAACACCATCAAAAATATTCTCAAAAATAAAAAATAGAACGCAACGCTTTTAAAAAATAAAAAAGAACTACATAATATATGATAATATACAGGGTGGGCAAATAAGCAAGGTAAGCGGCTGTATCTCAGCAACTACTAGTCGTAGAGACTTGCGGTAAAAAATTATATAGGTAACTAAAGTAACCAAAAGAAAACACTGGAAATAATTTTCAAGGTCACACCTCTACCGCTAGGGGGCGCAATAGCTATGGGCGGGTAGAAAAATGCATTTTACTCAGAAATGTTTTATTATATGTTAATAAAAGAATACCACCACTTTAATGCTCGTGAAATTCTGCATATTTTGGGGGTGGGGTGGGGGGGGGGGGGGGGGGGGGGGTCTCACTGATTGCAATGCCTATAACTTTAGTTTGACTCAACATATTTGAGCAAACTAGGTCTCGTTTGAGAGAGGAAACCTTGCTTATGAAGATCAAAATATACCCATGACAAATTGGTATTTGCTGTTCCCGCTAGGGGGCACCAATTCAGAAGTTCATGGATTTTTTAATTTTTCTCCGAAATTTCAAATATAAGGATACCATCATTTTAACAGAAAGAGAAAGTAGATCAAATTTGCAGGAAAAAAACTCTAAACCCCATATCGATAACTTCACGCGTTCAGGAGTTATGGCCAGAAGAGCATTTTTTAACAATGCATGCATTGGAAAACAAATTATTTTTCGAATTTTTATGGTCAAGCATGCCATGACTAAAGTAAAAAATTTTTTATTAACAAAAATAATCAAAACAATCATGAAAATAACATTAATGATACTATAATAATAACATAATAGGAAATAAGCTCGGAAATAAGTGTACATTGTGACTTAGGGCTCCTCAAATGTTTTAAGAAATTTGGTGCAACAATTGAAGGGAGCTTATCTCAGGTACCCAGTTTTAGTATAATAGTTATCGTGATCTTTCTCCTAAATTAAAATATCTGCCAAAAATTTGTAAATATGAGTAGATTAAAATCAAAATTTTGCCCTTCTTCTGACGAATTTCGGACTCAGTATTTCACACGTATATACTTTTTCACATTTAATAGGCCGTAGAAATGAAAAACAAACTTCTCAACGTCAAATTTTTTCCGCTCTTGGCACAGCGATTACGCGATACTGGCAGTTTTCTTCGGCCTAAATTCTGTAGGCGTGGCAATGGAAGAACTGAAGACAATATTATTAATGTCCTGACATACATAGAGTTTAATAGGCAGATAGGAACTAGGGCATTATCTTCAAACTTGGGTATAGCACGAACTACTGTTCGTAATATTTTAAAAGACTACATTAATTACCATATCCTTCTTCTTCAACTGCCAGCGGCTGAAATCGAAGCGGCAATTTTCTCCACCCAACAAAGATTGAAACAATGTGTGCAACATGATGGGAGGCAGTTTGAACACATGAGACATTAAATTGAAATGTTTTATTCGAATTCGGTCCTTTAAATGATTGTTTAATAATTATTTTTGATAATATATATTTTTTTGTAATAACCATGGCATGCTTGACCACAGAAGTTCGAAACTTAATCGTTTTTTTAATGCATGCATTGTTAAAAAATGCTCTTCTGGCAATAACTCCTGAATGCGTGAAGTTATCGATATGCGGTTTAGAGGTTTTTCCTGCAAATTTGATCTACTTTCTGTTTCTGTTAAAATAATGGTATCATTATATTTGAAATTACGGAGAAGATGCAGAATTTCACGATGATTACAGTGGTGGTATTCTTTTATCAAGTTATAATAGAACAGTTTTGAGTAAAATTCATTTTTCTACCCGACCATAGCTATTGCGCTCCCTAGCGGCAGAGGTATGAACTTGAAAATTATTTCCAGTGTTTTCTTTTGGTCACTTTAGTTATATAATTTTTTACCGCGTCTCTACGATTAGTAGTTTCTAAGATACAGCCGCTTACCTCGCTTATTTGCCCACCCTGTACATTTTATCTCCTAGATTATGCATTTTGGTTTTCGTTATATAGCTTGATCAAAAATACAATTTTTCCTCCTTTTTCTATACCAAACCTGTTCCTAATATCGGAGTGTACAAAGCCAAAAGAGCTAACTGGCGCTGAGGAAGCAGTTGCGCACAGGAACTGCTTTATTATTGGGAGTTCTTATGCGATTTCGGCTCATCCTGTTGTGATAACCGCCATTGCAATACATTCACTTTTTTGATATTTCGTCCGAAAACCGGAAACATAGCATGTCTAAATAGACTAGGGCGCCTTTTAAACTTTATTACTAATGGTAGGTCCAGGATCCTCATTTTACCCTGGCTACTTGTCCTGAATATTTCCCTTATGTATAAAAAAAATCCCATTAGAAGAGTGCAATTATCGGAAAATTACAGCGATAATTTCAGTGTAGAAACTGAAAGAGCACGGCGAACGGCGATAATTGCATCGTACGTATGTATGGTAATTCCATTGTAAACTTACGATGACAGCGAGAATTTATAAATAACGTCAAAGTAAAGTCAAAATATATTATTAAAAATGTCTCGTTTCGGATTTAAAAAAAATCATATATTTGCATCTCTTTATTTTGTTTACAATTACATATACGTTTTTGTATTAAAAAAAAAGAATAAAAATGTATTTTTTAAAACCATGTCCTCATTCGGGAAATATTCCTCCGAATTGCACTCATGCATCAAAATAACCAGATAATTTTGCATTCGAGCGTGTTGTCTTAGAAAAACTCGACCTTTGGTGTCGGGCTCTTTCTCCAGAATATGGAAATAAACTCATGCAGTTTTTAGACGACACGCTGTCATGCAAAATTATCGGTAATTTTGATTGATGCACTTGTGCAGTTACTTCCGAAAATTTCAGCCCTCTAGCTCTACTGGAACATGCTTCATTAAAGTGTTTCACTTTTTTTCCGTTTAGTTTTTTCGGACTTACTACCCTCGCTAAAGAAGTTTCACTTCAGAAATGCAAAAAATTCAGCAAAAATATTTGGTATTTGACAGAAAAATGCAAGTGTACCTGTCTAATGTCATTCTCGGTGTATTTTTTAAAATAAAAATAATAAGTAAGATGTCTAAGGAAGTTCCATTCGCCAACAAAGACGAAACTAGTTCCTGATGCACTTGCATTAAGGCTAGCCCACTCAAACGTTCCTGACCCATGGTACTTCGCAAATACTTCTTTAGTCTTTTTTAGTAAAGGAAATCGAAATGAAACACTTTAATGAAGCATGTTCCAGTATAGCTAGAGGGCTAACATTGTTAGGATAGGACATGTCTTTGAACTAACTATTTCTTTCTGCGGTTTTTCCAAATTTCGATCTGTTATTTTAGTATAAGACCGCCAAATGTTGTCGTCTGTTCTTCCAGCCATTTATATGTTTTCACTTTCACTTAACATCCAAGAAAAAATTACAACTATTTACTTCCACTAATTTCACACCCTTGAACAACTACTAAGTTAACGAAATACGCGAAACGAATCAACCATTGTACGGTGTCACTCAGTTCTACGACAATTTACTGTGCCCAAGCCTCCTTGGCCATAGCAGAGAGTAAGGCTGCTCTCTGACAGTAAAATGAACCACACGCCCTTAGTGTCCCGCTGCTTAACTCAAGCCGTAGTTAAGCAAGTGTAATCTTCAGGCACAGCCTGAACAATGGCAATTTATGGAGGATTTTTATTCACGTCTACCTACACCAAATTTTTTACCTTCCCAGTGTCGTCGTTCTAATATTTCACTTCAGGCATGGCGCTTCGCTCGCTCCGGGGGCGCAACCGAGCAAAACAAACCTAAACTAAGCCAAGGCAATGCCAAAAAAAGACAACTTTGAAAAATATTTGAACTAGCACGTACGCATGCGTGAAGGCTCAAAATGTGTGTAGCTAGACGCGAATATTATTTCTCATTCCTCTCGGCTCTACTTGACGCTCTCCGGAAGGCGTGGAATTTACCCATGTCTTTACGGTCCAATGAGTAGTGCAGTGGTGGAGATCCTGTGCTTGTGATACGGTGCCGGGTTCAATTCCCGTCGGTGGCAAGACGTGTTGTTTAATTTTTTAAGGTTATAGTAGTAGTAGTAAACTCTCTGATGGCCTTTTTCGTGAGAAAATTCAGCCAGTAACGACCCCTATCCAGGCTTAGCAAGAGGTAGAGCGACCCTTCTACATTGGTTACACGTTGATGGATAGAGATACTATTTTTTGAGTCCTCAGTATGTCGAGTATGTACTCCTGGGGACTCAGACACATACATGCACGGCTTGTTTTAAGGTTCGAACACCACCGGCTGGACGTTCACAAACATAAAAATCTCTAGCATGCATGGGGCTCAAACCCCCGGCTGGACGTCCGTATCTTATTCGGGGAGAAAACTACCCGGTCCCTGAACGTTCACCATGAATTCCCAAAACTAACATATATGTATATGCAGCTGGAACAAAATGGCCGATACCCGACACGTGCACTCTCGACCGAAGACGAAACGGAAGTCCTTTTTAAGGTTATGTTTGTAAAAAGTATTTCTTCATTTTGGGCATGCCTGGGTGAGTTTTGATTAGTTTTGTTGATTGTGCCCCTGTAGCGAGCCCGAGCGAAGCCAGCGGAGAGTCAAGCATGAAGTGAAATATTAAACATTCTAAAATAGTAAACAAACGCTTAAGCTCCGGAGATCGTCTAGTATAGCCGAGATTAATGAGAAATAAACGGTATCCTAATTTATAGATCGCGAAAGAATCAAGCCATATCGCGACAGGAATTTTCTTGCAAAAAGCGCAACAAGCGTGTTCTGACAAATACTTAGGCTGTAAATTGTACTATATTATTGGACATACATTAAAATAATTTGTCTTACTTTAAAAAATGCGAAATGTTAAAACTTTTTATTAAAATGAAAAAAGTCATGATTTTTTTTTAAATAAATAATTTTTGGTTTTTTTTAATAAAAATCAATTTTCCACAACGTGCTTCGTATGACTTTCTTCGTAAAATATACGTACCAATTTTTTTACCAAATTTTTAGAGCATTTTGCCTCGATATCTTACTGTAACTATTTTTTATATCAATCATAACACTAAGTGCCAACTTTCTTCATATTATATTATATATTATAATATTTATTTTAATTTTTTTTTTGGTTGGAGTTGAAGTTTCTTATTTTAGCTTAAATGGTAGGTACTTGCTTTATTTTTCTGTTTTCATTTGATTTGGTTTTATTTTACCGTATTTTAATCCTTTTATTTTTTTCTTGCACCTTCCTAGTTTTTTAACAAAAAAATTAAAACTAATAATAGTACCTAAATATAATAAAAATATAACATTAAGTATAAAAAAATTATTTTACAGTTTTTTATGCCTGTTTTGTGCTTACTAGTTTTTTTAACAGACATTAAGAGTCAAAATATTTACCTAAATAGGATAAAAGAGGAAACATTTCTTCATGTATCTTTAATTTTTTCTGCGCCTAAGCCTTTTATTTTTATTAAGTTATTTCTGCTTTAATTTCCTCTTTTCATTTGCTTTGTTTTTATTTTACCGTACTTTAGTTATTTTATTTTTTCTTGCGTTTACTATCTTCCTAACAAACACATTAAAACTAATAAGGGTACCTAAATATAATAAAATTATAACAGTAAATATGTATAACAATTTTTTCGTATATATTTAATTTTTTCTAGATCGAAGCATCTTATTTTTATTTAAATTATCCCCTGCTTTATTTTCCTCTTTTTCATTTGATTTGTTTCTATTTTACCGTATTGTAATCCATTTATTTTTCTTGCATGTACTAAATTATTTATCAAGAACATTAAAACTAATAATAGATACCTAAATACATATAATAAAAACTATAGCAGAAAATATAACAATTTATTTCCAACGTTTTTATTAGAATGGTTTATTTTAGTGTTTTAGGTTTTTTATGCCCTTGTTTTTGTTAGCTTTTTTACAAGGGTATTGGAACTAAAAACAAGTACCTAAATAGCACAAAGCAGTATGCAGTATCAAATTTTCTTCATATTGCTTCATTTTTTTCTGTGCCGAATCTTCCTATTTTTGCTTACCTACGTTAAGGTTTGGAACCTTCGGCAACATGCACTAAAACAGAGTTTTATCCACAATACCGAAACAGAATATTTGCACTCGACGCGCGTTTCGCTAACCATGTTAGCATCATCAGGAGATGATTAAAACTAAAATTCAAATCTACCTAACTCCCTTTTATACTACGGTTTGCTTAATCAAGCGGAACTAAAAAGAACCAATCCTGGGATCCCGCTAGTCACGCTTGATCAACCAATACAATGGACTATACGGAATAGGCCCTCTATCTCTATTTAAACTATTCTTACATTTAATAATTTCCATACTTTCATATGCGTCTAATAATCTCCTATCAGTTATATTATGAATTAATTTTAAATTTTTAATTGTTATTCTATGATTACTTTCAAAAGCATGCTCGGCAACACTTGATTTTTCTGTTCTACCATACTTTAAATGAGCTATATGTTCTTTAATTCTCGTCTGTATAGATCTTCTAGTTTGCCCAACATATTTTTGATTACAATCCATACAACCGATTTCATATATTCCACTTCTTTCTAATATTTCAATTTTGTCCTTTGGACCACCTAATAATTTCTTAATGTTAAACTGAGTCTGGTATACTAATTTTAAACCTACTTCCTTAAAAACTTTTTGGAGTCCTCTAGTAAACTGAGGATTATACGGTATCGAAACGTATTTTGTATTTTCATCCTGATTAACGAAAGAAGTGGAATCACGGATGGTCTTTCTAAACAAATGCCTATTAATTAGTTTATTTATTAAGTTAGTATTAATATTTTATTTTAATATTTATAGTTTTAACTTTTTATTTGTATTTTTATGTAATTTTTAAATACCAATACCTCCAAAACAACTAATCTTTGACCCAATATGTGGAATTAAAATGCCTTTCACATAGATTTTAAATATGATGCAGTTTTCACTATTCAGTAGAGGAATTAGTATATTGTGTAACTAAGAGGAAAAGCAAAACATTCCTGGACGACTGTGGCAGTCCAGGAATGTGCTTTTCCTACGAGTTGCACATACTATTTTTTATCCGATCGAATTAATTAGAATACGTACTTATATAAATAGACCCAAATATTACTGTAAATAAAAACGTGTTTTAAATTTAAACTCGACATAATATCAAGTTTTGAATCGAGCGAGCTTGAAGTTTATTACGTAGCAACGTATCTACGGTAACTACAGCTAAATGTTACTTTTGATAGACGTCAGATCTGACAAACAAGGCGTTTGAATATGACAGAAATGTTACATTCCCGGCCTAGGACGGGAATGTTATATTCCCGGACTGTTATTTTCTATTCTTGTACAGTTATTGCATGTTGCCAGGCAACGAATACAATATACTGGAATCATGACTTTTGCGGTGAGAAAACACATCGAAAAGGTGTCGTTTTCCGTCCGATCGGATAAAAAAGATATTTAGACTGCTATAACTGGGCCACATTTTTATAGGCGCAGAAATTCGAATAGTAGAAAGCATCGTATTTTTGTTATTCCAAATAGCAGACCCTCCAATAATCGTGACTGAAAAATTAACCAAATATGATAGCAAAATGTGGTTTTCACTATTTAGAAAGAACGACCCTTTTTATAGGCGGTCAGATAATATAGCGTGTATCATTAAAAAAAATTGTATGCCGTGTATGCGTTTTTAAATTATCATGTAGCCTCACCACTGGGATCTCGAAAATTGTGTACGAGATATGAGATTGATTAGATAGAGCAAAGATGCAGATTTTAGTGCTAAATAATATTTAATATACTTATAACTATTTAGCTTTGAAAATAGTGAAAATTTGATAAATAGTTTTAATTTTTTCCTACTTTTCAAACAGACAGTTTA